>SZWC01001771.1:186295-248027 GCA_023375785.1 Penium margaritaceum | reverse complement strand
AGATAGTCCTCCTCCTCTTCTCCCGCCATACCCGCCACTCCACACCACTGCTGCAGCGCCCAGCCGCTCTGCCGTCTCAACCTTCAACGACCGCTCTGTTGCCACATTCAGTGAAACTGAACCCCTCCGTCTCCGTGCTTCGACTCCCCACACCCGCCGACCACCCTCGCGCCCAAGCCGAATTCTGAGAGCTCAAGCCCCGCAGCTGCGGGCTGTCCTACAGCTGGGGCAGGCTGTCCTGTGTGTCCTGCGGCGGCGCTACCCTCTCCGGCCGGTGGACCTCTTCATCCAACGGAGGGTCTGGTTCTGCCTTGTCGTGCCGGCTCGTTGACTTCAAGCATTCAGGAACACGTGCTCGACGCGTCCTCGCAGAGCGGGACGGCTGCGCAAACCACGCCGAAAGCCGGCTGTCGCAATGTGACGTGCAAATGACGCAAAACAGAAACGCACGTGCCTTTTGAACCTGACCCGTCTCTCAAAACCGTTCTTAATTTCTTAAGGGCGGGAACGCCATATCATCCCAAATGTCAGAACAATAACCTCCATCCGCCCCAGCCGCGGAGCAGCAATGCCCACCTCCCCTTACCTCAAAAACCGAAATAATTTTGCGCCCATTTTAACATAAATGCGGGTTTCTAGTTGAGGAAATGTAATGATGGACCCCTCTCACTTCTCCAAATGTAGCATGTCAACATCGCATGGCATGCGTCGCCGACATTCTTGTTGTGATGTGAGTCTTCCCTGTCTTCTTTTACATATTTCTATGACCACTCAGCCGTTTCCATGATCGTTCATATTCCTAATCCAGACCCAGCTGACACCGAAGCACCGTCATGTGGAGGCATGGATGGTGAACATGTATGATTTGTGAGGCATAACACGGTTTGAGAAATTGGGGCACTTGAGCAATGTGTAAGTAGCACGAAGTTTACTTCGATGACAAGTGTCGGAACGATTGAACACATATACCGTACTGAATCATGAATTCGCCAATATTTTTATTTCCTTTTGGACGGTGTTGTGATGTACCCATCGTTTCAGTCGATAGATCAGCGGTGTCCATAGTCAAAAACAGAAAGACGAATGAGTCCAAAGTCAAAAACGGAAAGACGGCGCTGTCCATAGTCGCGAACGAAATGACAACGGTGCTTGTGTTTTTCATCGTGCGAGCGAAAACGGGAACGGCTGATATATATTTCATGTATAAGACACATTTGACATGGATTTTTACGTTGAGCTTCGCATGTCATCGCGAGCTCGCAGAAGGAGTTTCGCGGCGAAACCTCCCTACGAGCTCGCGGTGACCCTGCCAAACCCCCCATTTAAGCCAGGGGGGTTGTCATCGGTTGGGGGGGGGGGGGGGGGGGGGGTTGCAGGATGCGATGCACGCTGTGATAGAAGAAAGGCCATCTGCCGGGCCCTGCTACCGCGGGGCCCAGCAGGCGCCCAAGCAAGATCAATAAAAAACCCAAACCCCCAGTGTAACTAGGGGGTTGTATGATATTGGGGGGGGGGAGGGGAGTTGCCACATGCGACGCACGCTGTGATAGAAGGAAGGGGACCTGCCGGGCCCGGCAGGTACCCAGGCAAGTAAAAAATGAAAACCCAAACCCCCGAGTTCAACTATGGGATTTGTCGGATATTGGGGGGGTGGGGGGGGTGCGACATGCTGCGCACGCTGTGACAAAAGAAAAGGGACCTGCCGGCCCCCGCTACCGTGGGGCCCAACAGGTACCCGAGCAAGGAGAAAAATAAAGCCCAAACCCCCCGCTTCAACTAGGGGGTTTGTCGGATTGTGGTGGGCGTTTGCGAGATGTGGCGCATGCGAACGTGCAAGTTTTAGAGTTCGCACTTGCGAACTCCAAGACTCGCGAGAGGGTTGCTTCTGACATCGGAAAGGCCAGTGTCAGCACCGCCCGCTTCGCCCTCGAAGTCGGCGAAGTCCAACTTCGAGGGCGTGGGTACAGTTGTCCTTTTTTCCGTTTTTGCTCACACAATGAAAAACATGTGTCTGCCTCGCGAACTTCGAAGTTTGGCGTTTGGAGTTTCAAGTCTACCGAGCCTGGCATCGACGCTCCGCATGTAGGGATGTCGCTGCGCGGTTAGCGTTACCTCACGAGGTCAAATGAAAAGCCTCATACGTGTCCCACACACACCATAGTGGTAAGGAACAAATCAAGAAAAACAATTGTAACACAGACTAGGGAGAAGGACAAAAATACGCAACCTAATTGTGGAACAGGCCAAAAACACACTGGAAAGGATAACGAAAACACCTTTTAGATACTAGTACGGTACTGAAATTCATCTAAAATCGGGTCCTTTTTTCATTCATGGGTGGTCGCCCAACGTGTTATACTGGGAAACTCGCAACACTAATATTCGCCAACGGTCTCAACTTCGGCCTTGGGAAGAGGTCGAACGGTGATGCCGGACGTCAAACATGCACAGAATCACATGTTTGACAGCCGAGGGCGACAACTCTAGGGCCCAGAACTGGAATCGATTGAATCTATCGATTGGGTTTACGCGGAAACGCACGATGGTTGCAGCCAATAATCGATAACCTCGAAATACGCGGTAGAGGTGATCGATGATCAGCCATTCGTTTCAACAATCGACGGTTTGCCGCCACCGACAACTCCAAGCTTGTCCAGCTCATGTCGACGTGTCGTTATTCGACGTAGAACAATGCCGTTCGAGAGGTCGGCCCCATGATCCACGGGACAACCCGTCCAGTAGCCGGCCTTCTGCCAGTCGAGCAAACACTGGCAAAGTTTCAGATGGTAAATTTTCAAACATTTACAACGGATGCCGATGCGTATCATCGCGGCCGTTCCTTCGGACAAATTTGGCTTCTGTCGACGTTAGTGCTATCGTTGAAAAAACAATTCTACAACTATCCCAAGCATAGTTGTAGAACTATGTTATCGATAACGATGATCGTGCCACGGAGGCATAGATGATTTTATCGATGATAGATTTCACGGTTAAGCGATTCACAAGATTCGCTAAGGAAAAGGCACAATTGCGATTTTTTTGGGACCAACTCGCCAGCGCTCGTTACTTCACAATCCGTCGGATTCTACGCTAGAGGATAGTTAAAAACAGTTCCGGTTCGAGGCCCGGGACCACAAAGGCTGATGTGGAACGACAATCCGTGAGCGCCGCCTCTTCTCACGATTCCGTTGGAGTCAAGCTACCCTGCTCGCAATCGTTTTCCCTCTAAATTATTGTGACACACCACATTATGTGTCGCCCGAATTATCAGCCTGATTCGCCCAAACGACAATGAACAATTCAAGGAACGCACGGGCAAACTGAAAAGGATATTTCTGGCGAATTCATGATCCTATACGGTAAACAAGTATCGAGTTACGAATGAGACATATTGAGGGTCGTTGGGTTGATCGTCGAGTGACGTGTGCGGAGTTGCATCGTGAGTGGTCAGATTGAGAAGCTTTATGGAGGAATTGGAGGGGGCTTCGAAGAACGACGCTAAGGATGCGAGATGCATCTTTATAAATCTCGATGCGTCGAGAATTCGATCAAAAGATCACGACTCTTCTGTCGACGATTCTCAAAAGTGATCAAAGTTTTCAAAGTGTGGAAAACTGAATGCCACAGGGCGAGGCCAGTTGGTCGAATTGTCCTATGACCTTCGGAGCGAAAATTGAGGTATCGACGGGCTGTGGGATAGTTTTGTAATGACATAAAACACCACTCTGCAAGTTCAGGGACCCGTGTACAGCTGGTGCATAACACTCCCCTCCCCTTTTAGCGGCAACATCTCGGCGTGCTTATAGATGTAGCCCGGTCACGGCGATAAAACCTGTCGATCAAATGATTGGCGTCGCGGAGGTTGTCGCAAGTTCCCACTTGTTGTGCGTGGCGTCGTAGGCGTGCCATTGAACAAGATATTCCATCATCTTGCCATGTCTTTGATGGCGGACGATGTCCTCGATAACATTCTATGTGCAATCGTCCACTTGTACGGGAGGAGGAATAGGCACATCCCTGCAGATGGGAGATTCTTGCAGGGGTCCCGTTAGTGTTTTTGTCTACTGATGTGGAACATTGGGTGAACCTACATAGAGTCGGGGAGTTTGAGTCGCACAACCACAAAGGGGTTACATGCGCTTGATTTCAAACGGTCCCGACCACCAGACTTTGAGTTTCGAATACTTGGCTCCGTGGAGTTTGATGTTTGCTGAACTGACGCAAGCTTTGTCGTCAGTGGCAAACACGTTGTCGTTGTGATGTCGGTAGGCTGCTCGCTTTGTCGTCGCTTGTGTCTTCGCGAGCGTCTGCGATGTTTTATCCCAAATGGTGGAGAATCAGCAGTGTTAGATGCCGGCCACGAGAATGTTGATCGGGCTATGAAGTCCGGCGGGTGTGGCGGGAAGTTTTCCATTCACCACTTCAAACGGCATTGTACCCGTTGTGGTGGACATCGCCAAGTTGTATGCGAGTTCAGCGGTTGGTATTTGGCTGCCCAATCCGTCACGTGTGGCTTGCGTAATGCGCAAAGTAGTTGTTTGAGCATCGGATTGGTCCACTTGGTTTGGCCATCAGCTGGAGGGTGGAACGCCGTGGAAAGCTGGATCCGACTGCCATAACAAGTCATCAATTTGTGCCATAAATGGCTGGTCAATCGACCTTTTCTATCGCTTGTGATGGTTCTTCAAACACAGTGTAGCCATACTATGTCGTTTAGAAGCAGCCGTGTTGTGCCTTTGGCGGTGACGGTGATCGTCGTGGGGATGAAGCCGGACATTTTGGAGAACTTATCAACAACCACAAGGATTGTGTCATATCCATTGGGTGTGACCAGTATTCCAGTCACGAAGTCCATGGAGATGTCGTCCACTGTTCCTTTGAAATGGGTAGCGGCTGCAGAAGTCTGAGTGGCCGCTCGCGACGGGATTTTTTTCGCTCACACGTGTCACATGATATGTAGAAGTTGGCCACGTCTGCTGCATCTTGTCCCACTAGTAGTACTTTGCTAGCTTCTTCAATGTATTTTCTTCTCCAAAATTTCCTGGACCGGTGTCGTGCCACGCCTCGAGCACATGCGGCGGTGTTCGTTCTTTGGGGGTGCAACGACCTGGGGAGTAAATCGTTGTTGCCAATCAAGTGCATCGTGCCAAAACTTGGCCTTGTCTTATCCGCCATGCTGTTCATAACCACGTGTGAACAACTTTTTTATATTTGAATCTCCCTGCAGTTGATGTGTAGCTGTCTCAGCCATCAAGTCTGGTCGGCGGCTGAGTGAATCTGCTGGTTTGTTTTTTTCCTGGCCGGTACTCAATATTGTAGTCGAACCTGGATTGAAGAAACTCCATCCATTCGGTTTGACGTCAACTGAGGTTCGGCTGCATCTTCAGATATTTCAACGCGTGATGGCCGGTGCGTACAACACGTTGGCGGCATTTAGGATAGACAAATGTATGTACAACCACCGGCATCTCTTTCTCGTGTATGTCGTAGATGAGTTCTGGTTCGCGCAAGTTTTGCGACATGTACGCCATTGGTTGCTTTCCGCTGCCATGATCCTGTAGGAAAACCGCGCCTGTGGCTCGGTGGGAGGCGTCCATAACCATGGTATAGTCATTGTCGGCCAATCATAGGACTGGCGCCGATGCCAATACGATCCGCAAAGTGGTGAACGCTTCTTGTTTACTGTCTTCTCACTACCACTCGTTTTCTTTTCGAGTGAGGTCAAAAAGAGGCGTGAATATTTAGGGGTAGTCACATACGGAACGCCGGTAGTTCTTACATAATCTGAGGAAGACTTGAACGCGTCGGACGGTGGTTGGCGCCGGCCAATGAGTAATTGCTGCCACTTTTTTCAAATCCGTGGTGATCCATTTGTCGTTGATGACGTAACACTCAAACTTGATCGAACGGCGAACAAATTCGCACTTCAAGAGTTTTGTCATTAATTTCTCTCTTTGTTGAACGTCAAGAACGTTTTAGAGATGTCCATCGTGCTCCTCCAGGGTGCAACTGTACACTACAATGTCGTTGAGGTATACCACGACAAAGTTGTCCAGGTACGGACGGAAGATATTGGTCATTCCCACCACGAATTTCGTCGGGCCATAAGTGAGTCCAAACGGCATCACCGTGAACTTGAAATGCCCGTATTATGTTCGGAATGTCGTCTTCTTGATGTCGGCGTCTACCATGTGGATCTGGTGACAACTGCTCGGTAAGTCGATTTTAGTGAAGATTTGAGCTCCTTGGAGTCGATCAAAAAGTTCGTCCACTCAGGGGAGAGGGTCTTGATGGCAGCATCATTTAATGCCCGGTAGTCCATGTACATCCATGTCTTTCCTGTTTCCTTTGCATGAACAATAACGTTGACGTGGATGGGCGGGTGAACTCCTGACCGAGCATCTCGTCGAGTTACTTTTTTAGCCCGGTCAACTCATTATCACTCATCCGATAGGCTCCTCGAACTGTGGATTGGCTGCCCGGTTCAATTTCAATGCGATGGTCGATGTCACGCTGAGGTGACTAGGCTTTCAGGAGTTCATCAGGGAAGACGTCCGCAAGCTATTGGATGAGATGTGCGAACTCCTCATGAATCATCACAAACTTTGTTGGTGTCGATGAGGTTGATTACACTGATGATTCAGCTGCTGCCACTTCCGCTTCCTCCATGAGCTCGAGCTGCATGAGCCATGTACGAGCCCCTAATTGCATGTAATTTTTGGCCACGTTGAGCGGTATCGACAGCACAGGTTGTCGTTTCTCGGTCACTGTGGTTTCCTCTGCTGCTTCAGTTGTCGTCTTCCGCTCCATGCGCAGAAGTTGTTGCTTGGCACCATAGACTTCCAGGTAGATGTTGCCACTGTTTCAGTCAATGTACAAGTTGTGCTGTTACAGGAATTGCACCCAATAATGATTTTATGGTCACTCATTGGACACGACCTCCTGATCGTTACGTCCTGCAAGTCTCCCACTTGTAGTCATAGTAGTCTCCGTATCTGCAGTCTCTTGTCGACGATCTTTCCTTCAAACAACCCTGGTTCGGTCCGCAAACCCAACCTCCGAACCATGTCGTTACTAACAAAACTGTGAGAGGCCCCTCCATCCAATAGTGCCGGTACCATTCTGCGACTTTTGCAACCACGGGATTGCACTTTCAATAGTATCGCGGTTGGTCGTCCTCGTATCCCTCATCGAACTCAACGACCTAAAAAACCATCTGCGACATTGTGAGTCGTTCAGATAAGCGATCGCTTGGCACAGATCGCTCCTCTTGGACAGGAGTCGCACATTTCATTCCTTCTTTTTATTGTTTCCCAGTCCATTTTTCTTTGACTTCCTCCCCATTTTGGCCTACTACTTGCTTCGGCAGTTTTGAGCATTATACCCAACTTTTCCACACTTGTAACAGGTGCGTGTATCATTTGGTCAATGGCATCCACTTCCATCGGAGTCAAGGAGTCCCCTGACTGGCTTTATCCATTTGCAAAATACATATGGTTGAGTGATCGCCAGCCGTATGATACTTGGATCCGAGCGTTGTAGTTGCTGCTGTCGAATTTTTCTGCTACTGCTATCATCCTTTGTAACTCATTGTGGATGCCAAATTTGGCGATTTATTGCCGGATGTCTCGTTTGAGGCCGTTGTTGCAGTGAAAACAGAGTTCCTTGAGGGTGATATTTGCACATGTGAAGATTTCGCATAATCTTCGCGTGTACTTTGCCACGCTGGAATGCTTGAGGAGGCATTGGACTTTGTACCAAGCGTCTGAATTTTTTTTCGGCCCTCTAAACCGTGTGAGCATCGTGTGCATGAATTCGTTCTAGTCGGTTGGTGGCATCAGTGCATCTTGCCATTGCAGGTTGATCTAGTCAAAGGATAGAACGCCCGGAATGGACAATGCGAGACCAGAGCCATCAGCCGTCGATGAGGCCATGCCGGTCTCCTGCTGTTGTTGGATGGCCACTAGGTTGGACAACCTACTCAGTGCTCTGCCACACAAAAGCACGGCCGCAAGGTCAAATTTCTTCCGATCGTCGTTGACCCCTGTTGAGGTGAAGTACACCTCCAAGCTCTTCGACCCTCTGGAGTTTGCAGGATCGAATGGTTCACGAGGGGCCAAGCATAACTTGGGTTCATACGAGAGTTCGGTGTTTCTCTCAACGAGCACCGCCTCTTGTGCACTTGCGTTGCAATGAGCCTCCATCGTGACATTGAGCTGTTGGAGCAGCTGGCTATTGGATCCTGTAAGCGCAGAAATATGGTTCACCAGTTCCTTATTGACCCACGTCTATAGTCTGGTGCCACCTGTTATTCTCGCTATAGGCGTTGAGCCTGTTGGAAGGGACGACTGGTTTACAGCCGTCAGGTCCATGGCCGAATTGGGCGTCAGAACCGTCGGGACTGACCCAGCTACTGCATAGCCTGTCACGCTTGCCACCGCTCCAGTGCTTGCGTGCATGGTCAAGTTCTGCTCCTCCATCGTTGAAGTCATCACAACAAACCCAGTGTTGGTCGTCGGGTGCGCCCGCTTGCTCCATGTTGTAGTCCTGAAATTTGTGAAGTCTACAAAGTCTTGGCGTGTGAGATGCGCTATCAACTTGTGCGAGGTAGTCTACTTGATGCGTAAAGTAGTCAGTTGCCCCTCTAGTACTTCTTCGCTCTGATACCAACTATGTTTCCAAAAGGAGCATGGATGGTAAACTGGTATGAGTTGCAATGTAGAAAATGGTTTGAGGATTTGAGACACTTGGGCAATTTGTAATTAACGGTAAGTGTGCTTCGATGACAAGTGTCGGAACGACTTAACACATACATAAAACTGTCAAGGCACGAATGAGACGTAGTCAGGGTCGTTGGGTTGATCGTCGAGCGATGCGTGCGTAGTCGAGTCGTAAGTGGTTGGATTGAGAAGCTCTGTTGAGGACTTGGGGGGGGGGGGCTTTCAAGATGGATAACGAAGATACAAGGTGCATCTTTCTAAATCTTGATGCGTCAAGAAGTCGATCAAAAGAATGTGACAGTTTTGTCGACGAATCTTGAAAGTGGTCGAAGCTGTCAGAATATGCAGGAAGGAACGCCAAAGGGCAAGGGAAGTTGGCCGAATTGCCCTCAACCATCGGAGTGAAATTTGAGGTCTCGGCGTGCGGTGGGCTATTTGTATAATGAAAGAAATACCCACTCGACAAGTTTATGGACTCGTGTACATCTGGTACGTAACTCCATCCAATAGCATGTGCCACACAGCATCCGCAACATCCTGGGTGCTTGCTTCGGCGAAGTCCGACTTCGAGAGCGAAGTCGGTCGGTGGCTTCCGATCAAGCCATCCGGGCTTTTACACTCAACTTTGAGTGTATTTTTCACAATCGATAAACCACAATAGGCAAAAAGACAGAAACACAAAAAGTACTGCAATTTTTTGTGGGAGTATGGTAGGGTCTCCAATTAGTTGAAGTCTTGGTTTCTGTAGTGGTGAGTTGGATGTGTCTCCAATTCATTTAGCTGGCGGTCTGTGAGAAGGATGGTCTTAGACTCGAGAGAGGGTGGACGACGGAAAGGGAGATCACCAGTGAGATAGACACCACTAAAAGTGAACTTTGTTTGACGAAGTGGCTGCTCAAGATGGCAAGATGGTGGTGGAATGGAAGGCTCTGATCCTAGATGCAGCTTGCATATGCTCTCCTTAAGGGGGTGAGACTCACCCTCATGTGCTATAAGGCTCCTAAGCACCCCTCAAGAAGCTCGTGATATCCTGCAATGCGTCAGTCTGATACTAATACTAGCGGTGCATCTTATCCTATGCCCAACAAAGCTCATCAATGGCAAGTGACTGCAACCGTGGACTTATGACGCCCAAGGAGGAGGAAGAGGAGGAGCCTACCATCCCCTTGCCTTTGTCATGGATAGCAACCATGGGGCCACTCGAAATGGATTCAATCGTCGAAGTTCTTAGAACCAAGAAACCAATAGTGTTTTCCGCAGATGTAACATGCTGGCAAACCTTGGCGTCTCAGCCCAAAACTTGGCCAAGTTTGGTGATGACGTTATCACCCACGATGATGACATCATCCCGAACACTGTCCAATGTAGAGAAATTTGAAGCAATGATGTTTCACGGCTTACAAGTACTTATAGTAGATGTACACTCCCGCAGTACACGCGTCCATCTTGGGAGGGGGGGGGGTCCTTGCATTCGGACCCCCCTCTCCAGTAGTTGAAAGTGTATTGGGGTGCTGCATTGGAGAGTGTAGCCAGGGGAGCCTTCTTCTAATGTATTTGGAGGGAGGTGTGGAACTGTCGTCACACAAGCCAAATAAAGGTGTGTTCTCCCAATACACTTCTATAACACACTAGAGGGCTTTACGAGGGGGGGGGGAGGGGGGTCCACATAGGATCCCGTTGTGGCGGGGTTGAAGTGCACTGAAATTTTTGTGTACAGTCTTGAAGCTGGTTATATAGACGAAGCGAGAAACATCGGATGCTTGAAATCGATGGCTTACATGTTCTTAATGTGGATGTACACAAGTCCGTTTCTTTCCTTTCTACCAGATACACTCCTAGCTATACTCTCGCAATACACTCGTCCACTTCGGAGGGGGGAGATCCTTGTATCCGGACCCCCTCCCAACAGTTGCAAGTCTATTGGGGTGGTGTATCGGAGAGTGTAGCTGGGGGGGCATTCTTTTTTTAATCAGTGTATTTGGAGGGAGGTACAGACATGCTGTTGCACAAGCCCAAAAAAAACTTTGGTCTCCTAGTACACTCTCCAATGCACTTCCCCAATACACTAGAGGGCTATACGAGGGGATGGATCCACTTGGCGTTCCGTTGTGGCAAGGTCAAAGTACACTGAACTGTTTTTGTACAGTCTTATAGCTAGTTAAATAGACAAACCGAGAGACATCGGATGCTTGAAATCAACGACTTACAAGTACTTTATGTAGATGTACACAAGCCTGTTTTTTTCCTTTCTACTAGATACACTCCCAGCTACACTCCTGCAATGCACTCGTCTACTTTGGGGGTGGTCCTTGTATCCCCCCCCCCTCCCCAGCTGGTGAAAGTGTATTGGGGTGGTGTCTTGGAGAGTGTGGCTGGAGGAGCCTTGTTTTTGAAACTAGTGTATTCGGAAGGAGGTGCAGACCCACTTTCACACAATTCTGAAAAACCTTTACAAAACAATCGATGCATAAATCAAGGGACATACGTAGGTTTCTTAAGAAACATTACAATGCACGAAAATTTACTTTTGAACATTACAATTCAGAAACATGGACAGAATATTTTGATGTTGAAGATTTTCAGATGACTTCTACTAAAGACATAGTGTTAAAAAAGTGAACATCTCAATGTAAGTTTATGGGAAGTACGCTTAAACATGATGTACTATACACAGGTAGCATAGTGTATTCAAAGGGGATGATTAACCATAACTCGGGAGTTTACATTTGCTCAGTCTCAGAAAGTACCAACCATCGGGATGTGAGCTTGGCAAAGTCCTGTCCATGGACTTTGATATTCACTTAGCCGAGTAGGATGCAATCACCAGTGTTGAACACGTCATTGTTGTGATGTCAGTCTGCTGCTTGCTTCATGGTTGCTTGTTTCTTTATTAGCGTTTGTCATTTTCCCTCCAAAATACAGGAGAAATTCAATTGATGGATGTCGATTGTAGGAATATGACTTTGGCTTTAGTTCCTGCTTGTGTGGTAGGAAGTACCGTAGACCACTTCGAACAGAAATTTTCCCGCCACGGTTGAAGTTGGGGACTTGTATGCAAGTTTAGCGGCCAGCATTCTTGTTGTCTTATCAGTGTCGTGCAGATTGGATAAAGCGAGGACAATTTGGCTGAGCATCTTATTGGTCTGTTCGGTCTGTCCTTCAATTTGAGGATGGAATGCCGTTGATAGTAGGATCCAAGTGCCATAAGACATTATTACTTTGTTCCCAAAATGGCTCGTATAGCGGCCTTCTTGACCATAGACGATAATACGTCACACACCGTGCAGACGCATGGTATTATCTATTGACAGACATGTTGTTCCCTCCGCGGTGACTGTGATCATCACTGAAATGAAGTGTGACATTTTTGAAAACCTGTTCACCACCGCAAGGATGGGGTCATAGCCAAGGGGGGTGGCGGGCATCCTTGTCACATAACATAGCTCCTGTCAAACTATTGCTCTGTTGGAATAGGGAGAGGTTGGAGTATTCTTGGTGACCTTGTGCAACAGGTACTGCACGGTTTGTTGAAGGTTACCACATCTGTCAGCATCTTGTCCCACCCATAATTCTTTGCAAACGTCTTGATTGTCTTGTCCACGCTGGAATTTCCACATGGACTTGTGTCATGGGAATCATCCAGTAGAACCCGTTGCAAATCCTCGCGTGGTAGTAGGAAGTCTTGGCAAGTAAATCACCATCTTCAATAGGGATCATTGAACCATATTTGATTTTTTCATGATCTCCTCCTTCGTGAATAGTCTCACCAGGCACAGGCACAGGCTCTCGCTCTATGAGTAGTGTATTGATTTTGGCCATAAAGTCCTGTTGCGGACTTAGAGCATCCATTGGACGATCTTTCTATGTCGCTACTCGATGTCGTAGTCAAAGAAGGACTCAAGGAACTCCATCCATCAAGTTTGATGATGACGCAAATGTGGTTGAGTCTTGGAGTATTTAAGCGCATGGTGGTTGGTGCAGAAAACACATCGCTTGTATTCCAAGTAACACCGTCACGTCCGAAATACATCCATGACTAATAGCTTTTCTTTTTTCTAGCACCGTGTTGTCGAGTCACAATTGTTGGCCTAAACAACGACCATAGTCCAATCTTGAGAGTTTTCCATTAAATTTCTCACATTTAAAATTCTACAGCACTTTCCGGAGGTGCCCATTGTGCTCCTCTATGGTGCAAATTTATACCAAGATGTGGTCAAGGTACAGGATGGCAGTCGTGGACTTACAAGCAAAGGTCATTGTTCATCGTCTTCATGCATGTTCTGGAGGTTTTTGTGATCCCAGATGGCATAACCATGAAATCACAGTATCCATATCGTGTGCAAAATGTCATCTTCCTCAAATCCCTTTGAAATATACAGATCTGATGATAGTTACCAGGCAGGTCGATTTTGGTAAAAATCTGTGCCCCACAAAGGTGGTAAAAGAGTTGATCCGCTCGTGAAAGGAGGAGTAATTATTGATGGTGGTGTTGTTCAACATTTGGTAGTCCACACATATCCGCATATCTCTTGTTTTATTTTTACAAGAAGTACAGGTACCGCGTAGGGTGACGTGGATGGCCGGATGACCCCTTGACCGAGCATCTCGTCCAACTACTCTTTTAGTTTGGTCAGCTTGTGGTCACTCATCTGATAGGTCCCTTCACCTCCGGCTTGTTGCACGGCTTCATGTCTATCTAGTGATCGACTCTTCACTGTGGAGGTAAATCTTGGGACAGTGTGTCTGTGAAATCCCTTCAAACTCCTCAACAAGGGTCATAAACTCCTTCGAAACAGCTGGAAACCTTTCATGTGTCGACGGCTGTATGTTCCCCTCTATTGCCATGATTTAGTCTGCTTCCCACGCCTCCACGTGAAGAAGCCACCCTTTGGCTCTGTGTATCAAATATTTTTTGGCCATGTCGAGAGATACCAGCTCGCGTTTTGTGACCGCTCCAGCTTCCTTTGCAGCCTCCACCTCGGTTGCTTCCTGTAACCGGCGCTCCATTGTTGATCACTCGATCAGATAAAAGTGCCATTGTCTGCCATTACTGCTAGCGTAGAATTGTCTCCTGCTCCTGTGTAGCAACGGATTGTGTGGGTACAGTAAACCTCGTCCAAAGATGACTTTGTGGTCACTCTTTTTGCAGTCGTCTATACCGTAACGTCGTGCATATCTCAGATTTGCAATCGGATGGGTTCGCAATTTGACTAGCGTCGACTGTTTTCCCTTCAAACACATATAGACGTGCTAGTGTTCTTTGCAAACCCAGCTTCCAAACAACGTCCTTGCTTACAAAGTGACGAGAAGCTCCTCCACCTAGACATGCCACTATTGTTTTGTGACTTCTAGAACCCCTCAGGCCTACTCATCGTAGTATCACCGGTCGGCCCATTGGATGCCTGCATCCAAACATTGCATTCAAGGGTGTCGATGCAATCAGCTGCTACGATCATTTGCGCAACACCATGTGGGATGCTGAAAATGGTGATTTATTGCCAGATGGCGTGTTTGAGGCTGCTATAGTAAAAACCATGGCTCGTCGGTGGAGGGTTCACTGCCAATGATGATTTTGCACATTTGGTGTGTGTACACTCCCACGCTGGACTGCCAACGCAGGCATCAAAGCCAGTACCGTGCGCCAAACTTCTTGTTAGTTTTTTCCCCAGGAAGGCGAGTGTGACACGCGTAAAGTCCATCATCTTCACTGGTGGAGTCACAAATTCATGCCACGTTGGACTGATCTACTCAAGAGGTAGAATTTATACGGTTGACAATGTAAGCGCAATTGTGTCAGCCATTGATCCAGATCCATCGGTCTCCTGCTGCCATCTGAATGATCTTTATATTGGACCACCAACTCAAAGCTGTGCCACGTAAAAAGTGAGGCAGTGAGGTCAACTTTATTTCTTGTTGTTATTCACCCCAACAATGGTGAAACACACCTCCAAAATTGTCTGCCTCGTTGTGACTGTTTGCTCTTTAGATATTGTATGATCAAACGATTCAGGAAGCGTCTTTTGAATGTTGGGTTCACTCAATAATTGAATGTTTCTCTTGGTAAGCACGGCACCTCACACGCATACATAGTTAAAAATTGGCGATCAAGAGCTCCTTGCTATGGGAGACTCTTTCAAGATGTGGCATTGCTACATTGAGGATGACAAGGGGTTGTGACGGTCATGACCCACCAAAACCCCTTGTTCTTCCAAACTTATCCCAACCAGTCAAGTCCATAGGTATGTTGGAGTTAATACCTAAGCCGGTTCTTGATCACGTATGAACATGGACCAAGACCCATCAACCTGGCCGATCCACTACGCCAAGTCCATTTTAAGAGAAACAACACCAAGAGGCTAAATTCTAACGAGGATGTTTTTTCAAATATCCAGCAAATGAAAGTTACCACCGATGTTAGTGGATGTTTTATGGCCATCACAACAGATATAGTGTAAACACCAAAATCCCATACACCAATACGGCAACCACCTCGAGAGATTTTCTACTCGAATGTTCTTTTAAAATAGACCAATATGAGATACTGTGTGGAAATCTGTTTTCAGGTCTCTCATGATCTAGAAAAGCATGGGTTGGTGGAGGCTAAGGGAACCTACTGACAGGGAGAACAAGTCATGCTGGACTTGAGAGACCTTTGAGCAAATATTATCTCTGGTTCCATGACCAGCCTATACCAGGTCATGTGGGACCTCAAAAGACGGACCAGGCACTCTTGAACCGCTCTTGGTGGCCGGGTGGGAGTGTTGATATTTGTAAGCATTGCATGACTTGCGACCCATGTCAACGGAGCAAGGCAAGTAACAAAAACGCATACTGAAATCCTCCAACAAATTTCCATCCCTGTGAATCCATGGAAGTGCGTCTACATGTCATGTCCAAGCCAATCTTGTATGGGATGATGAAATGGCTTGCGCTTGGGGAACCACTACATGTTTAAAGCCATATGCTTAGTTCATCCAAAGTCTATGATCCAAATCGTGAAACACAGGGACTCTGATATAAGAAGGAATCCATCCGAGTCATAGTATATTTTAGGTTGATACTTAAAGGTGGTGGGCAACGAGCAGCTTCTAGGACAATCTGCTTTATTTTGGTCTTTGTGTCATGTACATGTTCAGTTCACAAAAGGGGTTGTTTACTGACCGAATTCTCTCTATTATGATGCATGATAATTTGAGTACCAGAAGGCCCTTTGCTTGCTAAGAGTAGTCGCAATTGCAACTTCTTGAGAATGTTTGTATTTAAAGTGGTGTTCTTGCTGTGATCTCTAGAAGTGGTTGTTTTCCTTCCTTGGATTCAAATGTCTTATTATGTTTCCTCAATGTTGGCATTTCAAGTATGTTGTACTGGAATTTCTTTTTGATGTTGTGGCACACTCCATGAGCAAGACTTGGTTGGATAGCTAGTGCCATTTAACTGGACGTGATCATAATTTTTTTTCCATACTACTTTTTCCATCTCTCGTGTTCACATGAGCCTTTGTTTTAGGGAAATTTGAAGTTTTGTGGTTATAGTACATTTTGCAGATGGCTGCATGAACTCTTCCCATGTGGTGTTATTCTTGTGTATGAAAGAGGACTTCACGAGCCTATCATTACGTCAATGCATCAGTTATTGTGGTTTAAGATGCAGGAACAGGGGGTGCAAAGGTTGCTGCTATTACACGTGTTCACTCCGTTGCTCTTGTTTGAGCCCGATTACCCATGCCAATGTTTTAGGCATGCCTTCTCCTTGACCCACTTCACGTGATCAACTGTGTCTGTGAGCATGCAGGACAGACCACAAAAACGAACTAGGAACAATCCTTCACTGTGATTGGTTCTCCAATAGCCTTCATTCGGTCGACTGGGGTATCCAGATGAAAATTGTGGTTTTCAGCTTGGTATCTCCCTCCACACGAAACCCATGACAGTCAGTAAGAGAATTTGCTTTATCGGGAACATAGTTTAGAAGAATTAAACCTTCATTTCCATCAAGGTTATCCTAAGGTTCAGTTTGGTCATTCTATCATTTTCGTTAAGTATTTTTGTGGCCTAAAATACTACAACCATTATTGCATTTGCTGATGTCATGGCTGAGAATAACTACTGCCACTACTCAAGAATGGTGCAGTTGCTGGTGCTGCTTCTGTTGATACAGTTGATTCATTACCATGGCCATAACTATGACATCGGTTGCTACTACTGTTTTTGCCAGTGATGTAGCTATTGTTGTTGCTGTTGATGTTGCTGTTACTGATATTCTCGTAGCTACTACTATTGCAATGAATAAGGCCGGCTATTGCTACAGCTCAAATGTTGTGGTAGTTTTTGCTATTGTTGGTACATGAATTATGTTGTCGTTAATAGGTCCATAGATTCTGGTACCACTGTAGTTTTTTTCAACTAATACCATTGCGGTTGAAGCTGAATGCTCTCTTGGCTTCTGCATTGTATCCGTAGATACTGTACAACAGCTTGGTCGATGGGGACAAACAAGGAGAAGCAGTGGGTGTAGTTCATACTATGGTAGAGATGTGCTGCTGCCATGTTAACTGTTGCATAGCCTGTCAAGGACAGCGAAGTGCACATAGTGGACTCAAGGCGATGGTAACAATGCCCTTGCTACTGTTTGGTCGTCTGTCTAGGCTACACCCATTGGCCTTGATCCCAAAAAAGGGGCTGGAAAGGAAACCCACGAAAGTGAGAGAGAATGGGGGTAAAGGATGGTTATTGAATACCCTACTGCTAATGGATTTTGATGTTGAATGTTTCTTTGGTTGAATGTGAACAATGTGATATATTATTTCATTCAACTAATTCAAGATGTCACAAATGTATACAAACATAATTATGATTATAATGGTTGTGGCATGTGGGACTTTGACGGTGTTTCTTTACATATACAACATTTAAACCAAGGTATATTTCACGTGGATTCTATCATCAAGACTACAAGATTAATTCGAAGCTTGCAAATACTGTCTTATTCATAGATTTTGGAATATGAAAATCTCCATTTGTTGAAATCCAGGAGCAGCCACAAATATTGGCTATGGTGAGAAGCGGCATTGTTAATCGCAATGACCACTACCAAAGGAAGCATGCTTGTCACATTGGTGCTCTTTTGAGGCAATTTTACTTTTCTGCCAGAAAATGCTGGCACGCTGCAGGCAAAATATGGGATGAAGAGCACATCTCAAGAATAAAACTTGATGATTTGCATGGATACATGACCAAAGTGAACTTGCACGGCAACATAGTCCTCCATATGTACGCTATGCCAACGACACAAACAAAGGCCATGTATAAGCAATATGAATTTCCTCACCATGTATGTTTTGGAGTTGGGTGCTCGCCGCTTGGACTGCTTCCCCTTATTCCACTTTGCCAAGGTGTTAGATGTTCTCTCTCTTGCCTATCTCATTCAAGAGAGTGGAGCTGGTTTACAGTTCCAAGGTCTGTCAACAAGATCAGCATCACATGAAGAATGCTTAGACACATCTGTTCGAGTATTTCAATCTGTTTCACATGTGTTAGACATTATGTTTTTTTTCCATAATTCAACGTCACATCTGAATGCTTGACCATAACCATCTGGCCCCCGTGCTTCTTTGTTCTTGGTAAGAGGGGATGAGAGGAGAAGCTAGACGAAACATTGAGAGGAGTACGCGAGCATTCTTTGCTCATGGGTCTAACCAAGTGAATAATAGAAATCCATAAGTTTTGATGGGAAAAAGTATGACTCTTTTAAAGGTAAAAGCATGTCTATCTTCTATACAAACTTGCAAGACAATGTTAGCCTGGCTTTGGCACCCATCTTCGAGAAAAGATGGAAAATGAATACAACAATAGGATAGAAGATAAATAACTTATAGAAAGAGACATTTCGCACATTTTGAAGACACGCTTGGACTTGTGGAGAGGAGCACCCAGACCTCGATTGTCTCGTGAAAACTGTAGTCCACAACCCGGGGCCACAGAAGGTATGTCTTGAAATATCGGTGAAGGTTAGAGGGGTTTAAAAGGTTTTAAAGATGCTGAATACCCCCTGTGCTTTCATGCATGACCCTCATGTATCCCGACTTCAGAACACTTAGCCCCATCCGTCCATTCCGCTAAACAAAAAGCCCCATTTGCCCCTACCTCCAAAGAATAAGCCCCATCTATCCTTATCCAGCAACAAGCCCTGTTCAAATGACAACAATGCGAGCAGACATTTATCAGTTGAAACTTCATCAACCGTTACCTCACCCCCCTCATACCCCTCCCCCTTCTACAATGCAGCCTCCACAAACCACATCCGATCCAATCAAGGGTTATTATGGGTTGTGATGGAATTGGTGGTTCGTGGACTGCCAGGGTGGAAGGAGGAATTCACCATGGATTCTGGCCGACGCCGTTTGGCCGATATCCCCGGCACTCCAAGGATGGACCGTCAAAATCTCCCCATTCATTTAGATTTAGATTCATCAAATTCATATCCTCTTTTGCAAAAGCAACCATACAAAAACCCACCCGACGGAGTATAAACATTTTACAACTTTTTGTGTACACCTGTTGGACAACATGGTAGTAAAGTCCAATCGGTTCACTTCCAACACATGGAGAGTCTTGGACCCCCTATGCAAAATCCCCATAAACTATGTAAGCCGGACAGTGCCAATGGCACTGATCACGGCTTGAAGCTTCCTTGAATGTATAATATGAATGTGGATTTGGGATCTACAGGAAAAACCGTGCGATATCGACCCAAGAACGGGGTCGATCCATCAAGAATTGAGGAAGTTACGCCCGGCCGAAGGTTGGACCGGCCGAGGGGAAAACAGGTGACGGGAATTCATCCCCAAGGACCAAGGCTCGACCCTCGGAAGACCCAACAAGGCCGAAGCGCCCCTTGGGGCCCGGTTAGTCAATGAATCAAGGATCATTGAGGGCCAAGGGCGCTTCGGAATGGCGCCCCGATGTGTTATTACCAGCAAGGGCGCTTCGGGCGGCCGTCACCGCCGCTAGTGGTGCTGCCAGCGGCAGATTGCCGTGGTTCACGGAAACGGCCATATCTCGGCCGTTCCTCCACGGAATGATGCGATTCTTGGTGCGTTGGAAAGCTGGGAAGATGAGCTACGTGATGCTGAGGCAATAACGCTCATCCCAGGCCCGTACGGAGCCGCGCACGGCTCGGCAACCTCGGGTCGCCTAGGATGTGTCATCATGTACATATAGTCTTGTATGTTGACACTTGAATAACAAGTACAGTTTACTCCCACTGTGCCACACGTGTTCCCGTGCTCCCCCAAGATGATCCTACGCTTCCGCAAACCCGAGAAGGTGTGCACCGGCCTCCTCTTGGTCGCCGTTGTCGCCGGTTGGTGCCTACACCATCCGGTTGAGGCTAGCACACCGCGCCCAGTTTACACTTGGTATCAGAGCCACCCTTGGCTCAGGGGTACAATCATGTACGTGGCAACCTCTCCTGGTCGGCGTAGACCAGCACGCATCTCGTCTCTTTGGCAGATCCGTGCCCAAGGCCAACCACGCACTCCGGTGACAAGGCGGTAACCGGAGGACCCGTTGAGGAAGAAGTTGTACCGGACGTAAGGATGACTTCATCCAGCACGTTCTCGATAGCCGTGGCATTTGACGCACAAGGCGAAGTAACAGCAGCCGCAGCGTTGCAGAAGTTGCTCGCCGACATGCAGGCCAAGATGGACCTGTTGGAGAAGCAGAACAAGTATCTCAATCAAGAGCTCGCGAAGCGTCCAGTGAAAACACCAGTGGCAGTTGCCACCGCAAAGGTACCTACGGTGGGCGTCCCGAGCCCATCCAAGCCGGAGCCGTATGACCCATCGAAGAAGGATGGACCAGCTCCGCACGCTTGGATACTCGGACTAGAATTGTACTTTACCGCCATCGGCGTGGATGCCTCAAGATACGAGGCGCGCCGCGATTATACCGTGACCCTGTTGAGAGGGGCATGGTTGGATTGGTGGGCCGATGTGATGCGGTCCAATCCACACGGTAGTGGAGCAGCAATGGTCTCCGGCATTGCAGCCACGACCGGAATCTCAACCCTATCGGCTCCAACCTGCAGCAGTGGCGACCCTACCCTCAAATGGCCGACCTCGTGGAAGGAGTTCACGGAGTCGTTCATCAAGCGCTTCACCGTGGGTGACGTGAGGAACAACGCGCGTGCCAAGCTGCGTCGGCTTCGCCAAACTGGCAGCGTCGCCGAATACACCCGCAGGTTTCGTGAGATCGTCGCCAACTGTGGCTTCGACTCGCACGAATTGTGCTTCCACTACAACAACGGCCTCAAGAACAAAGCCCGCGCTGTGACGAAAATGCACGACCTCAACGACGACCTGTCGGCAATGATCGCAGCAGCGAAACGGTACGACTCGCGTGTGCAACAGGCTCATGCCAACAGCCACAACTCTTTTGGTGGTGGTTACGGCAAGCGGGCCGAGAGCGACGACACGCCCATGGAGATCGGAGCGTTACAACAGCGCAAGTGCTACAACTGTAGCAAGCCTGGCCACATTGCGCGTGACTGTCGGAGTCCAAAGAAGGGCGACGGCAAGGGTAAGCGGCAAGGGAAGGGGAAGCAAGCCACAAAGGAAGCAGACAAAGAAACAAAGGAGTCGGGAAACGAGGAGAGCCGGGAGTAGATGGCGTTACTCCTGGCTCCTCTCAGCCCAAACCGCCAGTTGACCGCCCACCCGAACGCCTTGCGGCAATTAAGGGGGTTTCCGAGGTCAAGGCATGGGACGCAGGGTATGAGGAGGAGCAGCCCACACTTCTCTTGGAGGCGCGAGTGAAAGGCGTCAAGGGGAAGGTGGGGAGTTTGCTGGATTGTGGCACGAGCCACAGTTTTGTGAGCATGGAGTGTGCTCGAAAGTGGGGCCTTACGCTCACGAGCAAGAAGCGGACCGCTAACCAAGTGGACGGCACGATTGAAGTGGGGTACCTGGCCCATCCCCTCTCCATTCGCATGGGGAAGCTTCGCATAACGACCGTATACCGGGTGTGCCTGATGAAGGATTACGATGTGATCCTCGGTCGTGACTTCCTCCACAAGTACAACCCCGTCGTCAATTGGGAGACGCGCACCGTCTCAGTCAAGCTCGGAGACAAGGAGTATCCCCTGCCTACGTGGTCCGAGGAAGAGGCCGCAGAGGAGGAGACTTGCGAGGAGGAAGCGCCGCAGCAGTCGGTGCCTCGCAAGGAGGAATCGGAGCCTATGATGCTGAACTTGGTGCAGCTCAAGCGCGCGATTCGCAAAAAGGAGCAGATTTTTCTGGCGTTCGTGCGAGACGTGGAGGACGATTTCGACGAACCAGAGGATGTGGCACCTGCTGTGGCGCATGGGGCGACTCGTGAGCAGCCAGGGGCCCAAGGCAAGTTTGCCACGGTGCCCGAGGGGCTTTGGAAGGTGTGTACGGAGTTCGAGGACGTGTTCCCCGACACCCTCCCGTCAGGTCTGTCACCAAAGCGAGATGTGGACCATCGCATCGAACTCAAACCTGGAGCGCGCCCGCCTGTTCGTGCAACGTACCGTATGAGCAACGCGCAACTGGAGGAGCTCAAGAAGCAGCTGACCGAGATGACAGAACAGGGCTTCATCCGCCCATCCTCGTCTCCTTACGCTGCTCCTGTCTTGTTTGTGCAGAAAAAGACGGGGGAGATGCGCATGTGCGTGGACTACCGAGCGTTGAACGAGTTGACCATGAAGAACCGGTATCCACTTCCACAAGCCGAGGAGCTTTTCGACCAACTCCGTACGGCTCGCTTCTTCACAAAGATCGACCTCCGTTCCGGCTACCACCAGATCCGCATCGCAGCAGATGATGTAGAAAAGACGGCCTTCCACACCCGTTATGGTCACTACGAGTTCCTCGTGATGCCTTTTGGGTTGACCAATGCGCCGGCCACCTTCATGGCGGCGATGAACAACATCTTCAGGCCGTACTTGGATGACGTCGTGGTGGTGTACCTCGATGACATCTTGGTGTATAGCAGGACGGCGGAGAAGCATGAAGAGCATGTGAAGAAGGTCCTTGAGATTTTGAGGACGGAGAAACTTTTTACAAAACTCTCTAAGTGTGAGTTCGCAGTGGGGAAAGTTGAATTCCTTGGACACATAATTGGCAATGGACAGATTGCCATGGACCCGCGCAAGGTGTCGGCCGTGCAAGAGTGGCCAAAGTTGCGTAGTGTGCACGATGTGCAAGTGTTCCTTGGTTTTTGCAACTACTACCTCAGGTTTATCCTTGGCTACGCGGGAGTGTCAGCGCCACTCTCCAATCTCACTCGCAAGGATCGCGAGTGGAGTTGGGGAGTTAGCGAACAAGAAGCCTTTGAGAATCTCAAGAGGGCACTGACCTCCGCGCCGGCCTTGCACTTGGCCGACAGCGGCCGTGAGTTTGAAATGGCGACGGATGCATCGGACCTGGCCATTGGTGGAATCCTTTTGCAGGAATTTGGCAACGGGTCGCAGCCAGTCGCCTACTACTCGCACAAGTTGCGCGGGGCGGAGCTGAACTACGCCACCCATGACAAGGAGATGCTCGTAGTGGTCGCCGCCTTCAAGAACTGGCAGTGCTACCTCGAGGCGCGGAAGTGCACGGTCTACACCGACCACCACGCGTTGAAGTACTTCAAGACGCAGCCGAACCTGAGTCGGCGGCAAGCGCGTTGGGTGGAGTACCTCGAGTCGCACTTCGACTACGAGATCGTGTACCGGCCGGGTCGCATCAACCCAGCCGACGCACTCTCACGGCGACCGGACCTGATGATGCGGGTCGCGTCTCTCACCATCCACGAGGATGCCTTCCTTGTGAAGCTCTTCACAGCGGGATACGAGGCGCATGGGGAGTACGACGATCGGAGATTTTTCTTTGGGATTTTTCCTCAAACCCGGGAAAGTGTGCACCGGCCTCCTCTTGGTCGCCGTTGTCGCCAGTTGGTGCCTACACCATCCGGTTGACGCTAGCACACCGCGCCCGGTTTACAAACTACCTCCCAAGTAATCAAATATCTCTGTTTTTAAGGGGTTTATACTCATTGGGTTAAAAAAGTGATTTCAACCTGCTCTTTGTTCATGCATGCATTAGAATGGGTTTGCTGAGCACTCTGCTGACTCTGCCACAGTGGTTGCACTCGACACTCATGTTGTTGTTTTGTGTGCCTCAAATATTGATGAGGTGCGTCTTGTATCTCCTTGCGCTACCTCTGCCCCCTCTCCTTCCTTTGCATCTCCACGTGTGTTTGCCACTAGCATTCCCTATCAAGAATACCAACATTTACTACATTGCCGCCTTTGTCATGTGAGCTTGGACATTGCTTCTAAGCTCATTTGTACTCAGCCAACCCGTGGTCTTGGTGCGACTTCCTTTGAGAAGTTTCCCAAGACCGACCACCTCTTTTGTGCTCAGGGTAAGATGCATCACAGTAATTACCTTCACTTCACTCCTCAATCACTATGCCCGATAGATTTGGTCCACTCACACCTCCTTAGTCCCCTTCCTCCCGAGTCTCTTTTACATCATGGGTGACATATTGTCACCCTAACTCATGACTTCACCGCGATGCTGTGGGTCTACATCCTCCACCATAAGAGCGATACCACCCAGCGGGTTTGCTTGTAGCTGGTGATGACCGAGCGTTTGTCTCATCACACCCTCCGCGTATTCCGCTTGAATTGTGGTGGTGAGTTTTGAGGAAAGATGGACACATTATTTGCTAAACATAGTGTTTCTCACTAGCTATCCATCCATGCTACACCACAGGAAAACGGTGTGTTTGAGCCTCATGGAGGAAACTATATGCATCCTACCGTTGTAACGCGTTCGTTTGGAGTCCTTTGTATTCTAGGACTCCTCATAGATGAAATGGCTCTAGAACTGTCTCTCCTTCACCACTTCGTACTGTACGAGCCATAGTTTGGCCATGATACCGGCCTCTACCTCGCTCGCATCTGGGACTTCCTAGCTTGCTTTTGGTCCAACAAGGAATATGAGGGGTCTAAAGTCTCTGCTTGTATGTGAGACTTCACCTGGATGCGATGGTTTTACAACCTCAACCATACGAGCGATGTCATCCTGGTGGTTTGCTCAAAGAAGGTGATGGTTGAGCGCCAGTCTCATCACACCCTCCATGCATTCCATTCGCATCATCGTGGTGAGTTATGAGACAAGATAGACACATTTTCTATTGAGCACAGTGGTTCTCACGAGCTCTCCGTCCCTACTACACCGCAGTAAAATGGCGTGTTTGAGCACTAGAACCGTACCATGGAGGACACGGTATACACCATGCCGTATTAATTAGTTCTTTTGGAGTCCTTTTCCTTTGAGGGCTTCTTGTACATGATGCAAGTCTAGAGCCGCATGCCGGATGCTCCTCTTCCAGACCATGTCGCAACGTAAAGGTCATAGTTTGGCCATGGCACCAACCTCCGTCTGACCTCCGTCTCGTCCACATCTGGGACTCCCTAGCTTACGTCCGGTACACCAAGGACTAGCAGGTGCCCAACTTCTCACCTCGTGGCCATATGTAAGCCTCTGATTTTTTTCCTGTGATCAAGGGCCTGACGTTTTTGGGACCCTGCTCGCCACCACATCATCAAATCTCAAGATGCCCTCTTTCAAGGCTCATACCTACTGCAGCTTGTCAAATATTCTGTCATTGGCTGCCAACAATATTCCCAAGTGATGACATCTGGCATAGTTTGCGTCCAAACTCATATGACAGGAAGCAAAAGTGCAAGAGGGCCAGGGGAGAGGTCGCCACTCTCTCCCCTGACCCTCAGCCTATCTATCCTACTGCTACCTACTTCGTGCCTCTGCTCTGGGTCAGGAGAGAGGGTAATCCCGTGCCTCCCCTGCCCGTGGTACCTGTGTTCTGACAGTATGGATGAGAGCGACTGGATATATTCCATAGGTGTTTGCTCAATATCATACAGTGGCTCAAGTGAGCGAGCAGCAGCGAGCGAGCTATGGAAATGCCAGCGTGGCACCACGGAGCGAAGCAACGCTAAGCTGTCCGGTCGATCAGTGACCGAGGCGTTTGCTGAAGACTCCGTTGAGCACGGACATCTAGCGCAAGACAGGAGGAACCGGACTACTATCACTTGTACTTCTTAGCACTAGACAGAAACTAGACTATTTAGTAGTTTGCTCTGTACTCAGTCATTTCTTAATGTAATGGAGTGATTCTTTCACCATTCATTCGTCTGGACTCTCCTCCATTGTTCCAGCTCTCTTTGGCAAGCAATTCAGGCTTGCGGTGCAAGTGACTACAACTGATGTGTGACGTGGTGTCAAATCAGGACCCTCACACATAGGAGCAGAAGCAACTCAAGCAGAAGCAGACCCAACTGACCTGTCAAGTATTCAAGACCCTGGGGATTCTATTTTACAACACGTGGTATCAGAGCAGGGTGCTAAAAACAGGTCGATCCGATTTTTTGAAGGACTCTACGATTCACAAGAAGCTCTGGACAGCCACAACGATTACCGCTCTGAGCAACATCACGTGAAGGGACGCCAGTATGGCGTTACTCAATGGAGAACAGTTCAAGTTCGAACCTTTTGATGGAGAAGACTACCACAAGTTTGCATTTAACATCAAGTTGGTCCTGTTGAACAAAGGATTATGGGGTGTGGTTTCGGATCCACCCACAGAGACACTCGACGCAGCAGCAACAGCGGAACAGAAAGTCTTATGGCAACGCAGATGTGATCAAGCTTTCTCGATCATAGCTCTACATGTTACAGAACGACTCAAGTTTCTGATATGTGACAAGAACGACACCTTGGATCCAAGAGTGGCCTGGAAGGCACTGAAACAGAGATACGACAAAGTAAGTGACCTAGAGCTCAGCATTCTACTCAAAGAATTTCATCAACAAAAAATGGCTGAAGGCACCCGACTTGAAGATCACATCACCTATATGAAGACTCTTGCCAGCCGCATCACAGGTATGGGGGAACCCATCTCAGAAAGGGTTCTGATTCTCACATTGTTCAGCGGCCTACCAAGCAGATTTGAACAAACGATCGAAAGACTTCTCACGTTTCAAGACCAAGGACGTGTATTTGATGATCGACTAAAGGCCCTAGAAGCAGCTAACGCTGGAGCAGATGGAGCAGCCAATGCCCAAGCGGGCGCAGCCGCACCTGCCGGAGCAGCTGCCAACACGTCTCCATACAAGCTAACCATGGAGAAGGCCTGTGAAGCCTTGATGCATGCTGAGGATAAGCTTATCAAAGAAGCAGGAGGTGATTCTGCACTATGTGCAGCTCTACAAAATCAACGACAGAAGAAGTATGAAGCATATGGCAATGGCAAGAGCTTCGGCCAAGGCCGATTGGCATCATCCTCTGGACAAGTAACTCGCTCCACTTATCAACATCAGGAACTGCTACCTTTTCATCCAGACAACCTGCGACATCAAGGACAGCAACAACAACCTTTTGATGCAAACCGGTTTGCAAATGTCACCTGTTACAAGTGTGGGAAGAAAGGACACACCTTCAGAGTGTGCTCACTTCCACGTCGTGGTTCCCCACAACAACAACATGCCCTTCTCACGTCTGTTGCAGAAGACGTCAAGGAAGCTGTAATGACTAAGCTTGCTGAAATTGTTGCTCCACAGCTTCACTCAGGTGANGCACAAGACATATGACATGCCACAAGACCTGGTTCATTGACTACAAAGACCTGGCAGCACCAAAATCTGTCCGCATCGGAGATGGGCGAATTATTCCTGCCATCGGCATTGGCACCGTCAGAGTAGCCATTGAACTGGAAGGCAAAACAACTGTTCGGCTATTCAAGGAGACTCTCTATGTTCCTGACTTGGCTGCCAACCTGCTATCAGTCACCAGGCTCAACGACAAAGGCCTGAAAGTGACTTTTGACGTCGACAAGAACTGCAGAGTGTATACAGCAGATGGAAAGACAACTGCTATTGCCCGCCGTCAAGGAAATCTGACAGTGTTGGACACAAAATCTCCGCCTCCACTTCCACGAGCAGATGAAGAGCCTGAGATGGCCTTTGCCGCTGCCAACACTCCTACCCTTGTTGCTGAAGTTCCAGTCGCCAACAATGCCACCACATCTGCGGCTTCTCTATGGCACCAAAGACTGGGCCATGTTGGCTACCAGACTCTTCACAACATGTCAGCAAAAGAACTTGTACACTGTCTCCCCCAGATCGGTCTCCCTACATCAACAAGTCCATGCACAGGTTGCCTCTCCGGCAAGCAAACTCAAGACTCATTTCCCTCCTACAGTGAAGGCTCCACATCTCAACCCCTTGAACTCCTCCACATGGATATCTGCTACTTGAAAGAGAAATCCATGCAAGAGAAGAGCTACTTCCTGGTCATCCTTGATGAATTCACTCACTACGTATGGGTAAAGTTTCTCCGCTACAAATCAGAGGCTGCTGACATCATCATCTCCTGGATCCGTGAAATTGAAAACCAGACCAACACCTCCGTCAAAAAGGTGAGGACAGACAATGGTGGTGAGTTCGTCAATGCAGTCCTGAAACGCTACTACCACAACAAAGGGATCATCCATCAAATGACGGTACCCTATACTCCTCAACAAAATGGCAAGGCTGAGCGGATGAACCGCACCCTGCTCGACCGTGCACGCACCATGCTTCATACAGCCGGTTTCTCCCCTAAGTTCTGGGCTGAAGCCATTTCCACCGCAGCTTACATCACCAATCGACTACCAACAAAGGGACTCCCCTCAGGGTGTGGCACGCCCTATGAAGCATGGGTGGGACATCGCCCGAACGTCAGCTACTTTCGCATCTTTGGCTGCACCGCATACGCCTGGATTCGTCCGGAAGAAAGAACAAAACTGGGCGCTCACAACAGGAAGGCTTTCCTCCTGGGATATGAAGAAGGCGGCAACTCCTATTGTCTCTGGGATAACATTAACAAGCGTGTGTTCCGCAGCCGCAGTGTTACCTTTGATGAATCCTTTCAAGACAGGTCCATCTCCAACACACTACCACAGCTCACACGTCTCTCTTTTCTGGATTACCATGACGACGTTTCCAACACACTACAGAAGTTCTCAGTTGACCCCACTCCTGACGAGCATGAAGGCGTCTTGCCTCCCGTTGTCCCTGCAGAACACAAGCCTTCCTCCTCAGCTGTTCCACTTGTACAGCTTCTCTCTCAACAATCACTCCCTCCGGTTGCTCCCACCATCCACTCAGCCCCCTTACGACGATCCGCCCGCATCGCGCAACAGCAAGAAGCTCTCCACTATGCTGATGCCTCCAGTCCAGCTGCCTTCCCTGACGTTTCCCTTGTCACTCAGGTGGTTGACCCCACCAGCTACAAGGATGCTATGAGCAGGCCCGAGTCTGCTCAATGGCACACTGCTGCTGTCGAAGAATTTGAGCAACTGCAAAAACAGAACACCTGGTCACTTGTCCCACGCCCAGCTCACGCTCCTGTTGTGACGTGCAAATGGGTCTTCAAACGAAAGTTGGACGCTAACGGTGACCCGTGCAGGTACAAAGCTCGCTTGGTTGCCCGCGGCTACAGCCAGGTTCTGGGTGTCAACTACAGTGACAATTTCGCCCCGGTCGCCAAATACTCTTCCATCCGTGTGGTCCTTGCCCTGGCTGCGTCTGAGGGCTGGCACCTCCATCAGATGGATGTGAAGTCTGCGTTTCTCAATGGGGACCTCGACGAAATCGTTTACATGACTCAGCCCGAAGGATTCATTGAGCAGGGGGGGGGGAAATCTTGTCTGTCTCCTCAACAAATCCTTGTACGGGCTGAAGCAAGCTCCCCGGCAATGGAACAAGAAAATCCACGACTTCTTCCTCACCCAACACCTTCAACGTCTCCACTCTGACCACTCTCTGTATTTCCGCCATGGTCCATCGCCCCTCGGCGTGATCCTCTACGTCGACGATCTCATCATTTTTGGACCTTCTCTTCCGATCATCTCCACCTTCAAACAATAACTGTCCCTGACCTTTGAGATGGCAGATATGGGCCCACTGACCTACTACCTCGGGATTCAGGTCAGTCACGACATGCTTTCTCCCCAGGTTCTTCTGGCCCAAGCCTCCTACGTTCAACGGATGGCTGAGAAATTCAACTTGGGCGAGTCCACTCCCGTCTCTACACGTCTGGTGTCGAACCATGGCCTCACTAAGCCGCCAACACCCGACATGCTGGCCTCCCCAGCTGAAGCGCAACTATTCCCAAGCATGGTTGGCTCGTTGATGTACGCATCTGTCGGGACACGTCCTGATCTCTCGTATGCAGTTGGGATTCTCAGTCAAGGATGCAAAGCACCAACAAAGGACCACATCACAGCTGCCAAGCGCTGCATCCGCTATCTTCGGGGGACGTCCACAATGTCCATCCGCTACACTAAGACATCAGGACCTCTCCTAACTGGATTCTGCGACGCAGATCTCTCAGGAGATCAGACGAACAGCAAGTCCACCTCTGGATACGTCTTCAAGATCAATGGAGGACCTGTCTTATGGCACTCCAAGAAACAATCTGTGGTTTCCCTGTCCTCCACAGAGGCTGAGTACATCTCACAGAGTGAGTGTACCCGTGAAGCGGTATGGTTGCGCATGCTTCTCGGAGAACTGGGATTTGACCAGCTAGAACCTACTACTATCTTCTGCGACAATCAAAGTGCAATCGCACTGGCAGAAGACCCTGTCTTGCACGACAGAACCAAGCATGTGAAAAGGCAGTTCCACTATGTAAGGGATGCTGTCGCAGAAGGTGAAGTCGACATGGTGTACATCGAAACAAAGCAACAGGAGGCTGACATCCTCACAAAGGCACTCGACGTCAAGCAACATACAGAATCATGTGATTGTATGGGACTCTTCAAAGGGTAATCTGCCCATTCTGCGACTGCGCGATCTGCCAGACTGCGACACCTGTCGGTAGCGAGGACCGCACCGCCGTGACCTGAGCATCATTGACTCATTGACCACACCGCACTGCGCATCGACTGCTTGACTGATCATCTGATTAACAGTGAGCGTGAGAGGGGCAGTGGGGAACCTGTAACCGTGGTCCATCTGGATACACGGAGTGAGGACTGAGAGGAAAGGCACAGGTCCAACAGCTCTTCCTCTCAAATCTCTAAAACTCACATTGCTCATCGCTACCCACCTACTCCTAGAACTCTATTCACGAACCTGCACATTGAGTAAAACAAAAAGGAAGGGAGGAGATCAATTCTGGTATGACACCAAATTAAAAACAAACATGGGCTGAAATCATATGGTATGGCTGTCAAATGAGATTGGACCAAAAAGGGGGGAATGATGACATCTGGCATAGTTTGCGTCCAAACTCATATGACAGGGAGCAAAAGTGCAAGAGGGCCAGGGGAGAGGTCGCCACTCTCTCCCCTGACCCTCAGCCTATCTATCCTACTGCTACCTACTTCGTGCCTCTGCTCTGGGTCAGGAGAGAGGGTAATCCCGTGCCTCCCCTGCCCGTGGTACCTTTGTTCTGACAGTATGGATGAGAGCGACTGGATGTATTCCATAGGTGTTTGCTCAATATCATACAGTGGCTCAAGTGAGCGAGCAGCAGCGAGCGAGCTATGGAAATGCCAGCGTGGCACCACGGAGCGAAGCAACGCTAAGCTGTCCGGTCGATCAGTGACCGAGGCGTTTGCTGAAGACTCCGTTGAGCGCGGAAATCTAGCGCAAGACAGGAGGAACCGGACTACTATCACATGTAATTCTTAGCACTAGACAGAAAGTAGACTATTTAGTAGTTTGCTCTGTACTCAGTCATTTCTTAATGTAATGGAGTGATTCTTTCACCATTCATTCGTCTGGACTCTCCTCCATTGTTCCAGCTCTCTTTGGCAAGCAATTCAGGCTTGCGGTGCAAGTTACTACAACTGATGTGTGACGTGGTGTCAAATCAGGACCCTCACACATAGGAGCAGAAGCAACTCAAGCAGAAGCAGACCCAACTGACCTGTCAAGCATTCAAGACCCTGGGGATTCTATTTTACAACACCAAGTGGATGGATTCATGACAGATGGGAGAGTCTAGACCTTGGGATGGGTCGTATGGGCCTCCTCACTTGTGGTCCCGTTTCTTGTTGATGAAAATCCGACCATTTAGGCTAGAGGTCCAGTGGCCTTATGGGTTCCTTCTGGCAAGCTTTCACCCATGCCAGTGTTAGTTCCTCTTGGCACATTTGATTCCGTGCCAGTGTCATTTCCTCTTGGCACACCTGACCCCATGCCAATGTCATTTCCTCTTAGTACACTTGCTCCCGTGCCCCCGTTGACAGATGTCGCATGATTTGCGCAAGGCTGCCACGTTGGTATGCGTCTTTTCCCACCAGCTTCTTAAGCATCTTGTCCTCAACAAAGTGTCCACCAGACCGATGGCATGGCATTCCTCCAAATGTATTCATCATAATTATTGGTTTCGTGACATGATGAATGCTATTGAGTCTTTTTCCCCGGTAGGGAACGTCAAACCAAAACTTGCTTTTTCATACCTGTCAAAATCCTTGTAATCCCCTATAGACAACCTCTCGAGGTACTGGTATTGCTTGACAAGAAGTGTGTTGATCTCGGTCATTGGGTCCGGTCACTGATTCAGAGCATCTGTTGTAGAGGTTTGTCCAGGTCGGTACTTGATTTTGTAGTTGAAGTTGGACTCGAGGAACTCCATCCATCGAGTTTGTCGATGGCTCGGATTTGGCCAAGTTCTGAGATGTTCCAGTGCACGATGGTCAGTACAGGCGATGCATCGCCGACATCATAAGCAGCACCGCTATGTTTTGAATGTGTGGATGACTGCAAGCATCTCTTTTTATTGCACCACGTAGTTGAGTTCCGGCCCGTGTTGCTCTCACGATACGTACGCCACTGGTTGTTCTCCGCCGCCATGGTATTGGAGGAGAACATCTCTGATTGCTTGATTGCACACTTCAGTGGTCGTGATGTAGTCCAACATTAGATCTATCAATTCTAAGGCTAGCGCCATAGTCAAAGAATTCATGCGAGAGTTTAATGCTTAATCATTGTCCCCCCTAATTATTTTCGGTGGTTTTAGGGGTGAGATGGCAGAGAGGTGCCGACATCCAAGCATAAATTTTTGGGGATGAAATATAGTAGTTGCAGAAGCCCAAAAAAAATTAATGTCCCAAATATTGGTTGGCGTTGGACATGTAGTGACCGCTTCAACATTGTCGAGTCCATGGTGATCCTTCCATTTGCGATAGTGCAATCCAAAAACTCGATCATACGGCAACCAAAGTCCCATTTGACAGTCTTCCACGTAATTGGTCACTTTGAAAAACCTCAAGAACAATTTGGAGATTTTTATTGTGCTCCTTTGTGATACGGATGTACACCATGACACCATCAAAATACACAATGACAAAGTTGTTGCGGTATGGAAAAACAATGTTATCACCGCCATGAATGTTGCAAGGACGTTCATGAGTAAAAACGGCAAGGATGTGAACTTGATTTGCTTGAATCTGATGTAGACTACTGTCTTATTGACGCCCTTACCAGGCACACAAATGTGGTGATAGTTGCTGCGTGGTTCGATTGTGGTAAACATTTGGGTCCGGAATAGTTGATCAGAACGTTTGTCTGCTCACGGAAGAAGGTATAGATTCTTGATAGTGATGCCCTTGAGTTCTCAGTAGTCCATTTGCATCCATACCTCTCGTATTTTCTTCTTTACAAAGAGCACGGGTGTCGCATAAAGTGACGTGGAGGGTCTGATAGAGCCAACACCTTGTCCAACTGATTCTCCAGTTCGGTCATCTTGTGGGCGCCCATCCAATGGCTCCTGTCCTAGTTCAGGTCTATCTTGTAATCGATGTTTTGCTATGGAGGTAGCTCTTGGGGCAGTTTTTCAGGAAGAACGCCCTGACGAGCGATGCAAACTCCCCGGGCATGGTTGTGAACTTGTTAGGTGTTGAGGCTGGTGTAGCCTCCTCTGTTGCTGCAATTTCTTCTACGTCCTTTGTCTCCACGTGGACTAACTACAATTGAGATCCACATCACCAATATCGCATGGCCACGTCCAAAGATATCGATTGGAAATGTGCACATGAGGTAAATTCCTCCGTTGCTTCCTGTAACCACCGCTATGTCCAGGGTCGCTCGATGAGATGCATATGTTGTCTTTTGTCAGAAATCCCGACATAACCCAATCCACTGCTCCAACCCGCCTTCTGATCATCCCAATGAAGAAATATTTTCTGAGTAGGACTTGGTAGTTGCTCATTTGAAAATTTCTCAAGACCACTGCGCCATGCAAATCTGCGATTTGCATTCGAAGAGGTGTGCAAAGGCAGCAGATATGTAGATGCTTGTTGACACTTTTTCCTTCAAAATACTTGGTTTGGTCTGTAGAGTAATATTTTGAGTCATCTTGTTGCTTACAAAACTGTGCGAGTCTCCTCCGTATAGTAATGTCGTTATCGTTTTACTACTTTTGGAACTCCTTGATCGCACTCGTAGTAGTATCGCAGATTGGTTGTCCTTGTACCTCTCATCGAAGCATGCATCTCAAATACAATCGTCTACATTGATTTAAGCTACCGAGACGGGAGATCAGTCGAAGTAAACTTTTCAACCAGATATGAGCTTTGTCTACTCCTACACTTTGCCGTTCATGGAACCTCGTTTTTTCTTCATGGAATTCATTCCTTTTTGGTCTGTTTACGCAATCTACTACAATCGAGGGATATGTGTCCCGGATTTCACCAAGTCCACTAGAGTCACACGTCGCTTTGATGGACAACGTCAATCTCCATCGGAGACGATGGAGACTCCAACGCGAATCTCCACGACTCGCGTTAATGGACAACTTTCCTCCGTCGCGATAAGAATTGTGGTTTTGGAATTACAAGCCATTCGATTCGTGCATCTGAGCAACATAGTATGTGCTATCCATGCAACCCGTTGTTGATATTGTTTGTGAAAGGTCATATCAGAAACAAAAACGGTGCCTGCTCGCCGGATTTCTTGAGGTCGTTGTTGGAGTAGAAAAGAAGCTCGTCAATGACGGCATCCCAATTTGTAACAATGTCCTCAAATCACCGTGTGTACTCTGCCACACTGGACTATTTCTCAAGAGTTTGAAATGCTAGCAAAACTTGATGTCTCAGCCAAGGATTTGGCCAACTGTTGGTGATGAAGTCATCGCCCACGATGACGACATCACGACGAAGGTTGTCCAAATGCAGCAAGAATTGGGTCGATGATGCAGGAGACAATGCTGAATGCAGTGGTGGTGGTTCTGAAAAAGCGAACTGGAAAAAAAGTGGTAATTTTGTCAAGTGTTTCTTGTCTGCATGAAATTCCAAAAGATTATAGATGTGAGATTGAATTTCCATTGGGCAGGATGACCATACACCCCTTGTTTTGGACAATAAGTCTGATTCCCTCCTCTCTTGAAACAATAGGCCCCATCAGTCCATACGTCGGAACAACAAGCTCCATCCGCCGCTGCGTCAGAACAAGAAGCATCATCTGACCCTGCCCGAGAACAATATGTCTCATCCGCCCCTCCCTCACAACTATAAGCCTGATTTGCCCCTTCTACGCAGGCGCAGGTCAAAGGCATAGAAAACAAATGATATATTCATCTCATTTTTCAAAACATAGCATGTCGACATCACATGGCATGCGGCATCGACATACTGACTTCATCTTTTTTTGCTCGACAATCATAGACTCCTCTATAGAGGGGTTTTTGATTTTTTGGAAGTGGTTTGCGGGGGGGGTTTGAATGGAGATTTGAGAATCCCTATGTTTTGAAAAGGAACCTACTGGGCCACTCTACCACGGGGCCCAGCAGGTACCTATAAAAAAAAACCCCAAACCTCCTGGCTAAAGTTAAGCAAGATGGAAAGAGTAAAAAATGGTTAGTTCTTAACTCCCCATTGTTGAGGCGCCAGGGATTCCGGCCGACGGGCGTCGGCCGGAATCATTGATGCTCGAAGCCCTCCCCCTTCCCCCCGTAGCCCTATCGTCACCCGTTTTTCACAACCCTCTATTGCGAGGGCCTTCATTGACATGCAAATGTATAGCAGGAGGGCCGGTTCGACCCTCCCTCCTCGCTGACGCGAGGGGTGGTTGCGCACCACCCCTCGCGTCAGCGAGGGCTGGCCGCCGGCCAGCTCACTGCCGGCTGGCTGGACAGCCGATGGCCGGCCAAGTGACCGACCGGCCACCATCCGGCCAGCCGCCAGCCGCCGATCGCGGCCTCAGCCCGATCGACGGCTGAGGGGCCACGAGGACCTCAAGGGTGAGGCCTCGTGGCCTCGTGCCCTTGCCCCCGTTCACCCTCCTCCGAAGCAAGCAAGCGAGGACGAGGGAGGGGGACGAGGGACAAGAGGCGAGATCTCCTGGCGCAAAATCGCCAGCGTGCCTCGCACTCAATGATTTCACGCCATAATGTCAAAAACCTAAATCAAAGTTCGTTTATGCCGAACTTCGACATAAAGTAATGGAATAACTTTTGCGAACGCACGAGTTCGAGGTAAAAACCCCCGGTTTGGGTCCTAAAACCAGGGATAAGGCAAAATACAGAAATGGGCCTCCGGAGACTCAAAATAGTTGAGTCTCCCTGCTCTGGGTCGTTGATGACGATTGCCCCTCAGTCCTACAAAGGGGGTAAACCCCTGGCACGGAGTGAGAACGTCATTCTGCGAACTCCGACGACGACTTCAGAGCAGGAGCTGGAGACTCGACTCATTACACTGATTCTCAAAGCTAGACGACCCCCACGACTAAGGGTTTGAAAGAAACGGCGGCTACATTGTATATAAAACACCGGCGGCAGCTGCAAGCAGTAGTAGAAACGCCATAAAGGACTTTGGTATCTATACTTCACGGATTGAAGTGTCGTAAAGTGCATTGGAGAGCTAGAAAAGGACTCTACTCGGGGGAGCCTCTTCCTTCTAGCCTCTCCTTACTTCTAGGGAACTAGGATGATTTTTGTGGGATGGGGTGGTAGGTCCTCACCTCCAAAACCACCAAACCCTCTCTCATCTATTCAATTGGAACAATTTCCTTTTCCAAGATTAGGGACTCTCACTACCTGAGAGCACCCTAAAAAGAGAGTGTCACCTTGAAGGGTTTTGACTGCACAACGCCGTCGGCTCAAGGGAGATGCCACCCAAGAATGCGAGAGGCGTCGAGGAGCGTGAAGAAAAGAGCAAGGAAGACAAGAAGACAAGAGGAAGACAAGGAGGTAGAAGAAAGAGTGAAATACTTGCTAGGAATTTTTGGAATTCCTCTTTGTACCCCTTGCTCTTGTTTTGTGAGCGACACTCACGTCCCTTGTCATTTTCTTGGCTTGTTCTTTTCTATTTTCCAAGATTCTAGTCACTACCATCTGCTGTGAGTCACGGCTTGGGAAGACTAGTTTCAAAGTCCACACCCTTGTGCCGACGTAGCTGCCTAGGAAAATAGAAATTAAATTTATAATTACCTCAACAATCATGAGAGTGAGATTTCAGGAGGCGATTCCTCCTCAAAGTTATGGGGTGTTCCTCACAACGATCTTCACGTGCTAGTTGCACGAGCGACAACATGGCAAGTGGTGGACCGTCCAAGCCCAACAAGGGCAAGGTGGTGATGGCCTCACCACACGCCCTCGACGGACTCCAAATTTTGGGAGCCGTCACCGTGAGCACGGTTGCCAAACCAAAGGCAACCGGCGCAAACCTCGGCAACACAGAGAAGCGTGCGGAATTTGAAAAATTGCTCGACAAGCACGTAGAAGCACACGTGGGCGACCCCCACGCAATGGACAACGCGCTCGAGGAGTGCCACCCGGACATGGAACCTGATGAGGAGCATGACGCCGACGATGGCGGAGGCGACGAGGATTGCGATCATCGCCATCGTCGTGCGGTGAACCCAAGCCGATCGCTCGAGAAGGGCAAGGCACCCGCCACATCGCCTAAAGCTGTCGACAGCAGTGAGGCTGTTGAGAGTAGCAAAGGCAACAAAAGCATCCAAGCGGGAAGTTCTTGCGATAACGAGCCGGACGACGTTGCCGTGAAGGCAGATCGCGATGAACACCGAAGGCTAGCTGAGCTGGCTGCCGAGGCGGCAATCCGACTCAAGATCACCACAGGCGGTGCAGGTACGGACGATGCAACGACCTTGACAAGGCGTTGCAGAGCGTGACCTAGGTGCGGATGCAGCAGCAAGCGCAACGTGCCGCAACTACTGATTTCCACTACCGGTGGCAACGATGACTTGCCTATCTCAACGACGTCGGGGCCGGTCATGAACACGTCCGTCCTCCATAGTGTGGAGATCTTTCGGAAGGGTGTGAAGCTGACCGACTGCCTACATCGTATGGAGCACATTCTACATGTCCACAAGGCTTCACTCAGCCAGTGGTACAACCTTGTCACGACGTAGCTTGAAGACAAGCTCTTGAAGTATGTGGTCAAGGAGTGGACAGTGCAACAGCCGAACCTTGAGTGACAGTCCATGTCATGGGAGGCCTTCTATGCAATTATGCGTAAGAAGTACACCCAGTGCGAGCAAGCGCAGCGTGCCTTCTATAAAATCAAGGACTCCAGGCAACTAGATGGCTCGCTCAAAGCCTACTTGAGTGAGTTCACCGCACTCCCGGAGGAAGCTGAAAGCTTCACTGAGGGCGATGGGAATCAGACCTTGAAGTACCCAGAGTGCATGCTCTTGGAGTACTTGCCTGACGGTCTTGCCAGTAAGAAGCTGAAGGACAAGACCACCACAACGGCATCCGGCCAGGCTTGGACAAGCTACAGGGTGTGGCGAGACTACATGAGTGAGGTGCATTCGGCAAACCCGAAGTGCTACTCGGGTGCACGGCCAGACACGCATGCACAGCAAGAACGCGACATGCGCATGGACGCTGCGGGGGCTGGAGGAGCAGCCAGGTAGCGGGACGGGACCAAGGGCAAGCAGCCTATAAACCCTCGTGTCAAGAAGTCTGGCCGGTACAAGAGCCCAAACTACAAAAGCAGCCGCGACAATGACGAGGTGCAGACGGCGCGTGAGCGTCGCAACAAAACATTCCATGACGGACTCTGCCACAATTGTATGCAACCTAGTCACTTTAGGACTCGTTACCTTGAGGCTGTTGGTGGTGGACAAGAGCCTGCTACATCGGCCGCAGCAGCAGCACCTCATGAAAAGGATATGGCAAGAGGTCGTGGACATGACCGTGGACAGGGTCGCGGTCGCGGCAATGGGCCCAGTCGTGGTAACGGACAAGGCCGTGGGGCGGGGTTTCCCCAACCCTAGGTGACGTTAGTGGGGACCACTCAGGGGTAAAAACTGGATCACGAGTGAGGGTTCATGTTTTTAGACAAGGATGTTAAACAATTTGAGTTTTTTACGAGTTTCAATTTCTCTGTTGTTCTCTCTCCTCTCGTTGAACCTCATTCGGCACTTGCTGATCGACATTGCCCACTAAATCTTGCATCACCGAACGAGATGCATGACCGAACCTTCTTAATGGTGACAACACCGACCATTGTGTAAGAATTGTGTAACACAGTGATTGAAGCAAACACCCTCGAAGCGATGACTTCAATCACGTTCGTGGTATCTTTAGTCGATAATTTTGACCCAGTGAAATTTAAAGACTGGAAGGTGCTAGCCAAATTCACACGTACCCACAAGATGTGGACTCGAGTAGGTGAATCATGGGAGTTGTGGCGTCTGCCGTCTAGATTTCATGTCTAGCACAAACTCGGCTTGCCATTGTCGAGCCTGTTCACTAAAAAGAGTGGAGGTGATATGACAATGCAATTCAAAGGACACATAGCTGGTGCTCCCGTGGGTGTACTTGCTGACACTGGAAGAGATCACTCCTTTGTTAGCCTTGGCTTCATCTGACAGGTTGGCCTGAAGTACGAGCCATCGAATGGCGCAGTTGTCGTCGTTGACAACCGTACGGCACCCGTGATCCGCACTTGTAAAGCGAATATTTGGGTACACACAGAGTGTCACGTTGAATGTACTCGACCTTCTTGACCCATTTGACGTGGCGCTAGGCGATCCCTGTTTCCGTGAAAACAAGGATCTAATATGTTTTGAATCAAAGCATTTGATCCTCCGAAAAGGACAGCGTTGCTTTACATTGATTCCGAGTACGGAACTGTCACCGACCCGATTCAAAGTCCTTGCCAGCTTGTCTGCGATGTAGGTCAAAAAACGTATTCGACAAGGTTGTCAATACTTCTTATCTCATGTACAGAAAGTGGAGGACGACGTAAAGGAAGACACGCCACAAGAGACCAAGTCTCTATTGGCGGAGTTCTTGGATGTATTCCAAGACCCACCGGCTAGGCTTCTACCAGAAAGACACATGCGGCACACGATTCCGTTGCAACCGGAGACGACTCCTCAGTTCAGACCCATATATTGCCTTAGTCGAGCAGAAAGACGAGAGGTTAAACGTCATATCAAAGAGTACCTTGCAAAAGGATGGATCGAGCCAAGTAGCTCGTCGTACGGTACGTCGATCCTTTTTGTGAAAAAAGAGGACGGTGTTTTACGCATGTGCGTAGATTACCGGGCATTGAATAAGCTGACGGTGAAAAATCGATTCCCCTTACTACGAATTGAGGACATTTTTGGTCAAACCCAAGGGGCAAAGGTATTTTTGTCCTTGGAGTTTTCTCAAGGGCACAATCAAATCCGCATCACGGGAGATGATGTGCCAAAAACTACATTTCGAACGCACATGGGACACTATCAGTTCCGGGTGTTATGCTTCGGGCTAACGAACACCCCGGCAACCTTCCAAGTACAAATGAACCGAACGCTCACCAATCAACTCGGTCAGTTTGTCTTGGTTTACCTAGACGACATCCTGGTTTTCTCCAAATCCACGGAAGAGCACATAGAACATCTGTGGGAAGTTCTCGTGATCCTTTGAGAAAAAAAGTTCTATGCGGAAGTGAGCAAGTGCAAGTTTGCACAGGACGAGCTCGAATACCTTGGACACATCTTCGGCAAGGACGGTATCCGTGTCGACCCACGAAAGGTTGAAGCCGTGGTGGACTGGCCACGTCCAGAAAATGTTGGACAGATTCGGTCTTTCATCGGGCTTGAGAACTTCTTTCGATGGTTCATGAAAGGATATTCGACCCTGGTACCACCGCTAACCAAGCTCGCATGAAAGGACGTACGTAGGGAAAGGACATCTAATTGCGAGAACGCCTTTCTCAAAGTCAAGGAGCTCCTATCCAAAGTGCCTGTACTAGCTCTTCCGAATCTATCACAATCGTGGGAGGTTCGATGTGATACGTCGGTAGTAGGACTCGGAGCTGTCCTTGTGCAGAACAATCACCCAATTCTGTATGATAACCGGAAGCTCATCTTTGCTGAAGCACGGTATATGACCAGGGATCAAGAGCTCCTTGCGGTAGTACACATTTTCAAGATGTGGCGTTTCTACCTCAAGGGTGCTGAAAGGGGTGTGACGGTCGTGACCGACCATAACCCATTGGTGTTTTTCCGAATGCAACCAAATATTTCAAGACAACAGACACGTTGGAGTGAATACCTGAGTCGATTCTCGTTCACATCGGAATATTGGCCAGGATGCATCAACGTGGCCGATCCATGGAGCCAATAGCCTCTGGAAATTAAAGCAACCACCGAGGTCGGTTGGTGTTTTATGGCCATTGCAACAGCAACAGTACAAACACCAGATCCCCGTGCACCTCTGCAGTAACCACCTCGAGAGATTGTCCACTACAACGGTTTTGTAAACAGGATCCGGATATAATATTGTGTGGATTCTTGGTCTCAAGACTCTCGAAACCTGGAAAAGTACAAATTGGTAGAGACCGCAGGTATCTTCTGGCACGGAGAACAAGTTGTTGTGCCAGACTCAGGAGACCTTCGAGCAAATATTATCTGCCAGTTCCACGAACCACCGACCACAGGTCATGTGAGACCTCGAAAAACATGACATGCACTCTCAGACCACTGTTGGTGGCCAACATGGGGTGTGTGTCCCTAAGTATTGCGTGACATGCGATGCATGTCTTCGGAATAAGGCTAGTAATAAAAAGCCTACTAGACCCCTCCAACAGCTTCCCATTCCTAGAACTCTGTGGGGGTGCGTCAGCATGGACTTCATTACTGAACTTCCGGACACGACCCATGGCCACAATGCAATACTAGTAGTTGTGGATCTTCTGACAAAGATGACACACTTTATTCCTGCAACGATTGACATGAACACAGAGGAGACCGCTCATCTATTCTTTGAGGGTGTCTTAAAGTACAATGCCTTGCAGTTGCACATTATCTCTGATCGAGATCACAAATTTGCTAATAATATCTGGAAAAATATGCACGGGTACTTTGATAGTGAGTCGCAAATGTCGAGAGCGTTTCACTCTCGGGCTGACAGACAAACATAGCGCATGAACCGCATCCTGGAAAAAATTCTTCGCATGTACGTGGACCCTGCCATGAACGACTTGGACAAATTCCTAGCACCGGGAGAGTTTACGGTGAATAACTTGGTGAGCGAGTCTATATAGTTCATACCGTTTGTGTTGAACAATGGTCGGCATCTAGTGGTGCCCTCTTCATTGGTGAAGAGTTGGAGAACAAGAGGACAGGTTCCTCCCTCTTGTTCAAGCCTTTGCCGAGTACATACTCCTTGTTACAGGAGGTGAAGGGTCACCTTCAAGCTGCTTGGCAACGAGAAAAGGCCTATACCAAAATAAGTCGCAATGAGGTCTCGTTTGACATCAGTGACAAAGTGATGCTTAGTCCTAAGAATCTCCGCGAAAACTTCTACCAAAGTGGATTGGGCCGTTTCCCATCATTGCACGCATCGGGCCAGTGGCTTACCGGTTGCTGCTTCCGCCGAGCATGCAAATACATAACGTGTTTCATGTGAGCCTATTGGCTCCATACACAATAGAGTGAGCCGTTCAGTCACCACTGGTAGTCCTTGCTACTGATGGCCAATGCGAGGTTCTTCGCCTACTCTAGTATCGAGAGCCTACACTCCGGTCGCGGGTTGTTAGGGAAAACCTTGTTCATTGGGTTGGGTGTGGAATTGAACATACCTCATGGGAGTCCAAATCTCGATTGCCCACAGGGGTGGTCAACAAGTATTTGAGCAAGCTGGCAGCTCACACGGATCGACACGTGTTTGGGGGCACCACCTACAACTCGGAAAAAGTGAACAACACTCCCATAAGGCAGCATTCATGGGCTACAACCATGGGATGTTGGAGAAGCCCAACATGGTTGTCGACCGGATGCTCCACCCTAAAGGGGGGAGGCCGCTAGCCGTGCAGACTGACAAGCTGCATCTTAGGTCCAAGTACCATGCACGTGTTCATGTTTAGCTGGTGATTGAAATTATTGTATTTCCTTGACAGCGTTGATGGATCACTATCTGACAATCCTGCTTGTTGTTTATGACCCAAGACGGTTCATAATAAGTGGGGAGGAATATAGTGGGAGGGCCGGTTCGGCCCTCCCTCCTCGCTGAAGCGAGGGGTGGTTGCGCACCACCCCTCGCGTCAGTGAGGACTGGCCGACGACCAACAGTTCGCTGGCCACCGGCCAGCTCGTTACTCGTAGGCTGGACGGCCGGTGGCCTGCCAAGTGACCGGCCGGCCACCATCTGGCCAGCCGCCAGCCGTCGATCGCGACCTGAGCCCGGTCAACGGCTGAGGGGCCACGAGGGCCTCGAGGGCGAGGCCTTGTGGCCTCGTGCTCTCATCCCCGTTGCCCTCCTCCCTAGCAAGAGAGGGGGGATGAGGAAGGGGGACGAGGGACAAGAGGCGAGAGATCCTGGCGCAAAATCGTCAATATTTCATGCGAGATCGTAAAAACCCTAAATCGAAGTTCTTTATGATGAACTTTGACATACAGTAACGGAATAAATCGTGTGAACGCACGAGTTCAAGGTGAAAAACCCGGTTTGGGTCCCAAGACCATGGGTAAGGCTAAATATGGAATGGGACTTCGGTGACTCAAAATATTTGAGTCTCCCTACTCTAAGTCGTTGATGACGATTGCCCCTCAGTCCTGCAAAGGGGGTAAACCCCTGACGTGGAATGAGAATGTCATTCAACAAACTCTGACGACGACTTCAGAGTAGGAGCTGGAGACTCGATCCGTTACACGGTGGGTGGGCTGGTGGGCAAGAAGAGGGACAAGGGTGTGGGGGGGTGTGGCAATGGTTGACGAAGTGTTGGCTGACATTTTCCAGTCCCAGCCTTCCTCACCTCCCGAATGGATTGCGGCCCTCCATCGCGACGGCCACGGTCCAGGGCCGTGATCTAGCACCGCATGCCCCATTTCACCATCGTCGAGCAGATACATGCATCCCTGCTCGAGCATGGTGAAAACCGGTGGTCAAATGGGGCTTTTTGTTCCCTGTCTGTGGCGGATGGGGCTTATTGTTCCGGGACAGGGGCGGTTGAGGCTTATTGTTCGTGGGCAAGGGCGGGTGAGGCTTGCTGTTCCAATAGATGGGCGGATGAGTCTTATTGTTCTGACGGAGGGGCGGATAGGGCTTATTGTTCCAACGGAGGGGTATATGTGTTGAAGTTCGTTGGCCGCTCACAACTCTATGCCCTCTTGCCTCTCACACTCTTCACACATTCTGTATAGATAAAATAACAATGGTCCCACCTGGGGAAGCATCCAACGTGCCCATTCTGGTTGAAGCCGTTGACGCCCTCAAGCTACTGTTGCTGCTGGACCCAGGAGTGCCCCCGAGCATGAATGTGACCATTCCATGACTCTCTATGGTTTTCTGTGACTCTCTATGATGCGGTAGATGCTAGGGCCCATACATTCTCACTGCCGTGCCCTGCATCATTTTATCTTGCCTTGCATGTTGTGGGGGACTTGCATATTTCCCGGGTGCTCATCCTTAGGGGGCCACCGTGCCGGTCTTGACCGTGCATCGGTGAGTAGCCATCCTTGGTTTATTCCGAGCGGTCGGGCTCGACCCCCGGGTGGCGGTACTTGCTCACCCGAGTGTTCTTCTTGTGGTGGGTGAGTGCTCACCGGTACTAGTCTCCCCCCCCTTCGATGATTGTCTTGGTTGAGTGTGCAACCTTGCAAGCCAGTTACCGCATCCATGGCGTCTCTCGGTTGGTGTGACTTGTCACATTCTCTCACCTCACCACACATGGTCTAGCTATGAAACTTCCTAGTTACTACAGGTATCAGAGCAGTGAGACTTACAACTCACAGCTCGGCGGTCCTGGTCCTTGGAGTCTTCAGTGGTCCACGTCACCTGTGGTCCACGCATCACCGCGGCTACTCTCGCAGCTGCTCTCGGATTTCACCTCCTCCCACCCCGTAGCAACCATCTCAGCTGCTCCACTCGGCCGTCCGTGATCTACAGAGGCTATTGCCCTTCTCCCGGGGCATCGCGGTACTCTCTCATCCGCTCACACGCGCTTGGGGACTCTCACTGCCCCAAGCTACTGGCACTCCTCTCGGCCCATGTGATGCCCGTAGTCGCCCCACTCCTTTCCGCAGCTGCTCTCGGCTGCCCTCGAGGCCGCCTGTGGTGCTCAGACGCACTTCCTGCCTTCTCTCTGCTCCCTGCAAGTCCCGGCTGCACCTGGCTGCTCTCACGTGCTCTCCACGCTCAGCTACTCACTCAGCTTCAAGCCATTTTTCGCGGTCACTCTTAACCGCACTCGGGTGCCCATGATCTGCAGCTGCTCTCGGCTGCCTTCGAGGCCGTCTGTGGTGCTCGAATGCACCTCCTGCCGTCTCTCTACCCCCGGTGAGCCCCGGCTACACCCGGCTACTCTCGTGTGCTCTCCACGTTCAGCTACTCACTCAGCTTCCGGCCATTCTTCACGGTCACTCTTTACCGCACTCGGGTGCCCGTGATCTGCAGCTGCTCTCGGCTGCCTTCAAGGCCGTCTGTGGTGCTCGGACCACCCGCCTCATCTGTGTACCCCGCGGGCTCTTACTGCATCCTGCCCTTCTTACCTGCTCTCCACGCTCAACTGCTCTCTCAGCTGCGAGCCATTCCTCGCAGCCACTCTTAACTGCACTCAGGTGTCCGTGACTTACAGCAGTCATTCTGGATTCACCACCATTGAACGGGCCCCCGGACGAGGATCTTGACACTCCTCGCACTATAGCCCGCTATGCCGACCACGGGTGGGAGGACCCTCTGGATCACCACCTCCTACACCTCTAGATAACAACGCACCACTCTGGTTTCGCATGCTTGACTCCTCTTACTGGCGAGAAGATCTAGAGAGGGCAGCAGCTGCACGAGAGGAGGAGATCAACCGACGGGTGTACACCGCAGACGACCTGCCACCGTCACGTCCTCGTCCACCCATCATGCAACCGCCACCCAGCACTCCACCTTCCACCTCTACATCCACCGCCAATGCCACCGCCGGTCCGTCCCACGCTGCTGCTGCATCTACTGAACCGTCACCAACACCGGAGGTACCAGGTGTCATCCCTGTGCTTCCAGTACACACCGACCCCATCGGTCTTGCGGGGGCCATTCTTGACGCAGCAGCAGCGGCCGCAGAATCCTTTGCTGCCACTGCCCGTGCCTGTAGAGCTCCCACTCAGACTGCCGTGGGTTGAGCCACCGACGCCTACGCACACGCAGCAACATCTCTGACGTTGCTTACCACTGCCGCGGCAAACATCGCCACTCAGGTCACAACAGCAGTAGCCTCCGTTGCCACCGCTGCCTCCTCTGCCGCCGACGCCACTACAGCAGCCGTCGGCTCCATCCGAGCCTCCACAACCGCAGCTGTTCTGACCTCCACGGGTGCTCCACGGGAGCTGACTCCTCACGTTGCTACAGGGGTCCTCGTTGCTTCTGCATCTACGGTAGTAGCCGGAGCTTCTGTTACTGGCCTCCTGTGTTTGACTCTGGTAGCTGCAGGGTGGGTGGCAGTGCTCTTCTCCTCAGCAACAGCCGTGGTGGCTCCTCTCTTCGCCCTGCTGCACCGTTACTAGCTCGATGAGACCATCTCTCACCCTGCATGCCACACTCCCTTCCTTTCCCCTCTCATCTGTGTTGGCATTCTTGCTCTAGTATTCTTACCTTTCACCATGCCTGGGCCGGACAAAAGGCTAGAGGCCCTCCAGGCCGCCCTTAGTAAAGCACAGGCTGGGACCGAAAAGCGCAAGATGAGCTTGACCGTGAGCGGGACGCACAGCAGGAATTAGCCGCAAAAGTAGCTACATTAGTTCTCGAGCGTCTCCGCTCGATCCCAGCCTTTGCTACAGTGCTTCCTGCTGACCAGTCAGGGTCTACAGGCTTATCAACATCACTTGCAAGCAGCATTGCCAACGCCTCCTCTACATCTCTCTCAGCTGCAACGGCCTCTGCTCGTACCCTCCCACCAGTACGGTAGAAAGATTTAGAGACACCGCCACCGCAATTCACCTCCAAGCTCACTTTCACATCCTAGGAGACGCGCTTCAGCGCGTGGGCTCAGGGTGAGTTGCTGTGGGAGTATTACTCACCTGCCAAGCCATCCTTTGTGCCTCAGCCTGCAGAGGCTGCACGTGCTGTGCGGGCCCTCATCAACGCCGGCCCCGAAAATCTTCTGGATGATACCATAGAGATCTTGAAATTTGATCCTTTCAAAATTACTAGTTATGTGTTCTTGAATTTCGTTCAAGATTTTTTGTGATAAAGTTATTTAGGTGGTTCCTATACATTCGTTGAACGAAAAAAGATGTTATTTAAAATCAGCGTCGAAAGCGTTCGACCCCGGGAAAGGACCGAAAAGGACCTCCCTTGACTTTTGCGGCTACCAGATATCACGCAAAACTGCGCAACATTGTGCGCATCGCGCCAATGATGCGTCAGTACCGGCAGTGCTGACGGCACTGACAGTGCTGACAGCACTGCCACCGCATTGTTACGGCCGTCTGCGACGAGATGAGCGGGATTCGAGCGACTTTTAAAATCATTCGAGGAAAAAAAATTGGGACAGCTCGTAATTTCCACAACTCCCATTTAGAAGTAATTATTTAGGTGGTACCTAATCAATTCGACTAAGAAATATTTTCGTTCAAAACATTAGTCCAAAAAACATTTAGAATCAAAATTCAAGATCAGTAGGGTATTGGTACGTACAATGCAGACCCCATCGGAGGCACCAACGCAGACCTAGTGGGTGCCTATACGCTCATCCGCTGTCGCAAAATTGTCACCGGGCATGCCGTCCAAAGTGCACTCACTGTTCAGTTCAACACGTTGCAGATACGAACGGGCGAGACAACAGATGAGTACTGGGCACGCAGCCTTCGCTTATTGCATGACCTTAGCAAGGCCGTCCCAGGCCCTCTCTCCGCATGACTTTCCATTGTCTCTGGCCTTATTCCTGAGCTGTCTGACCTGTATCTCCATGTGTCCCAGGCAAAGCTTGAGCGCCTCGCCTCTGCACCTGTCCTTGCTGATTCCCTACCAGGGATTGGTCCCCTCTTTGACTTCACTACTGCACGTCTCACTGACTGGTGGAACACTCTCTTGAACAAGCGCCTGCATCGTGCCGCCATTGCAGCAGTCACTACCTTCTCACCCTCTACTTCCACTCCAACATCTTCCACTGTTTCTTCCCTTCATGCCTCAGTCCATTCCACGCAAGCTGCCCCCACGGAGGGGACAATGGCTCTAAATCCAGCCGTGGTGGTCGTCGTGGGGGCAAAGGGCGTGGAGGTGGGCGTGGCGGCAAGGGGTCTGGTTCCTCTGTCACTGATGTCACCTGCTGGAACTGCGGCGCCACCGGCCACTCTGCTCCCAAGTGTCCTGCTCCACGTGACGATGCACGCCTTGCCTCCTCCATGCGTGCGCATTGGGCCCGCACTGGTGTCACTGCCTCTTCTGCTGCCACCACCATGGCAGTCACGTCTTCCTCATCTTCCTCATCTGCCTCGGCCCTGACTACTATGCTAGCTCCTCTTCAGCCGATGCTGCCTGTCCCTAGTCCCTGGGGTTGGGTGCCACCACCATCAGGCCCTCCTTACTACGGACCCCCATCCTCCCACTACTCCATTCCTCACTGGACTCGCAACGATGGCCACCACTCCGACCGCTCATCTGACCGTCCCTCCGAGCGTTCCTCTGATCGCCGAGACGAGGAGCGCACTCTTGAGCGTCGCTTGGCTGAACTTCTCCATATTCGTTCTCAGGGAGGTGAGAGTATGAGTGGCCAGTCCTGTGTCTCCTCCTGTGAGTCGGATGTCACTCTCCGTGGTCCTGCCTCTGGTGGTGTGCAAGGGGAATCGCCTGATGATCGTGCTTGGATTGAACACTGGCAGTCTCACACGTTACCCGCACGTCTTGGACAGTCTACCTCTCCCCCTATCTGTGGCACTGTGGCTGCCTGTTTGGTCCTTCCCTCCACCCGTGCCTCAACTGGCCTGTGGATCATTGATTCTGGGGCCACACTTCACATGACCTCTTGTCGTTCCTCCTTCGTGTCCCTTGGGCCTGTTCAGTCTGTGCGTTCTGTACGAACTGGCTCCGGCCAGCTTCTCCCTGTTCAAGGTGTTGGTGTCGTCCATTTCGTTGGCTCGAAGGCACTGTCTATCTGCCCGGTATCCTGTACGTCCCTGACCTTGAAGTCAGTCTGCTCTCTGTGACCACCCTTGACGATCAGGGCATGGACTTCTCGTCCAGTCGCGGCCTTGCCTCCATCTCACTCCGTTCTTCTGGCCGTGTCGTTCTAAGTGGCTTGCGTTGTGATCACCTGTTTCGTGTGCCTCACACGTTGCCCTCACCTTTCGCTGCATCTGCCTTTGTTCACGTTGCTCCTTCACTGTCGTCTGATCATGCTGATCTCCTACATCGCTGCCTTTGTCACATTCACACTGCCGCAATGTAGCGCCTCTTTTGCCTTCAGCCTACACACGGCCTTGACCCTGCCACTTTCTCTCCTCCCTGCACATCCACCTTCCTTGACTGTGCTAGTGACAAAATGCACCGCTCACCTTTCCCCACCTCTGAATGCACTAGCTCCCACCCACTTGACATGCTGCATGCCGATGTCATGGGCCCATTGCCCCAGGAGTTCCTTCGTGGCATTGGGCGTTACGTTCTGTGTCTCACTGGTGACTACTCCCGCTACCGTGGGGTCTTTGCCCTGCGGCACAAGAGCGAAGTCACCGACGTCCTTAAGTTCTGGCTCCCGCAGGCCGAGCGGGCCTGCCTCCGGTCCTTGCGCGTGTTTCGCAGCGACCGGGGTGGTGAGTTCTTTGGTCCCATGTCTCGCTTCCTTGAGTCCCGTGGTGTGCGACTTGAATCCTCTGCTCCCTACACACCACAGCAAAATGGTGTGTATGAACGTTGGAACTGCACTCTTACGGATGGGGTTCGTTCTTTGCTCTCTGCCTCCGGCAGTCTTCTCTTTTTGCCTTTGAGGCTATGTCTTACATGACTTGGGTCTAGAACCGCATTCCACATGGACCCCTTCCTCACACAGTCACCCCCTTTGAGCGGTGGACTGGACAGCGTGCCGACCTTCGTCTTGCCCGCGTATGGGGGTGCCTTGCCCCCGTCTAGGTGCCCACCGACCAACGTGATGGTAAGCTGTCTCCTCGCGGTCGTCTGTGCATCTGTCTCGGTGTCTCTCCCTTCTCCAAGGCATGGCGCTTCTGGGACCCTTCCCGCTGTCGTGTCGTTGAGTCTCATGACGCCCTCTTCTTTGAACACCTGTTTGAGCGTGACTCTCCCCGCTTTGGTGGGTCCCTTTCTCCGCCCTTTCGGGGTGGGGATGGTTCTCTGCCCTCTGGGCCTACTATTCTCCCCTCAGGGCGTCCCTCGGTCCCCTCTATCTCCTCCCCTTTCCGAGCAGAGTCCTCCTTTATCCGCGTCCTCCTCTACGGCTCCCCTGGCATCACCCAGGCTATCTCCTAGCTCTCCTACCGCGGTCTCTCCTGCGGCTTCGTCCTCTCCTCCTCCACCTGGCTCTCCTACTGCTATCTCACCCGTCGCCTCAGAACCAGCTCTTGACTCTTCCTCTTCTCCTGTACCGCCTCTTCCCGTTGCTCCCTCCTCTATGTGTACTTCATCCATTCCCCCAGTCTCACCCTACACGCGTGGTGGACGTCTGCGGGCTCTGCATTCGCAGTCTCACCCTGTCATCTCAGGTGACCCTGGTCTTCATGCATTTGGTCTCACCACCTCTGGCCTGTCTACAGCAGCGTCTGTCATACACCCCAGCACCTCACTTGACTACTCTCTTGTCGAACAGGAATTCCACTCCGCACTGTCCTCATCTGCAGCTGGGTATGTTGCCTTGTGTTTCGCTGCCGCTGGCCTCTCTCCCCTTCCTCCTGAACCACTGACTGTGCAGGCTGCTCGTACAGCCTCTGACTCCCAGTTGTGGGAGCAGGCCATGAAGGCCGAGGTTGATGCCCTGTCTGACCACGTGTATGAGCTTGTCAACCTCCCACCGGGCCGCAAGGCCGTTGCTGCCAAGTGGGTGTACCTCATAAGTTGAATCCGGACAACACAGTTGAACGGTACAAGGCTCGTCTCACTGCCAAAGGGTTCTCTCAGATCCCCGGTATCGACTTTGACGAGACCTTCGCGCCAGTTGGTCGCTACACCACAGCCAGGGCCCTCCTCAGCCTAGTCGCTCAGCACGACTGGGAGCTTGAGCAGATGGACGTCAATAATGCCTTTCTACATGGCAAGTTGGATGAAGAGATTTACATGGTACAACCACCCAGCTTCTCTGATGGCATCAACCGGGTCTGGCGCTTGTGCAAGGCTCTCTATGGCCTCAAACAGTCCCCACGGTGTTGGAACCAAGAGATCACATCTACCTTTGAGAAAGGGGGTTGCAAACGGAGTGCCGTAGATCCGGCACAGTTTCTTGGGCCCCCCACCAAACCACTCGTTGCCATTCTCGTGTACGTTGACGACCGAGCTGTACCAACCGATGCAGCCGGTACTGTAGAGGATGCGAGAAGCGTGGATGTAGACTGTGTGGATGTGTCTGATGCTGCTACTGCTGCTAAAGAAGTAGAAGCTACAAAGGACGCTGCTGCTGGCGATGGAACAGGAGGGGCAGACGGTGCAGTAGATGCAGCTATACCAACCGATGCAGCTTGTACTGAAGAGGATGCAAACTGTGTGGATGTGTCTGATTCTGCTATGGCTGCTAAAGATGTAGAAGCTGTAGACGATACTACTAATGGCGATGCAGTAGATGGGGCAGCTGGTGCAGCAAGTGCAGCTGTACCAACCGATGCAGCTGACACTATAAAGGATACGGGAAGCGTGGAGGTAGACTGTGTGGATGTGTCTGATGCTGCTACTGCTGCTAAAGATGTAGAAGCTATAGAGAACGCCGTTGCTGGCGATGCAACAAGCGTGGATGTAGACTGTGTGGATGTGGATGATGTTGCTACTAAAAATGGACCTACTCGAACAGATGCAGTACTAGGTGCTCCTACTACATCCTCGGTGCTCACTGGCATAGTCGACGTCGAAGTGGACGGATGCACACACCCCCCCTCAACCGGTGCAACGACAGAAGCCGGTGGAGATGAAGACGTGCCAGAGACGAGACAAACATGATGCGATGGGCGACGACAACGTCGTCGAACAGGGGGCTGATTGAAGGGGGCATGACACCAGTGGAGCGTAGGATGGAGAGAATAGCCGTGGACTGAAAGGAGGTCAGATGCAGCTGGGGAAGGTCCCTCAGAAGAAGATGAGGAAGATGAGGACGACGTGGAACGGGAAGAATCAACCTGATGGGAGAAGAGGTAGTCCCTAACCTGTTGCATCATGTGCCGTAGGCTCTGAAGCTCAGTGTACAGTATCGCCAGAGCACCGGTGTGGGGAACGAACGAATGAGGTATGTCCGTATGCTGTGGAGTGAGAGGGGACTCACGGGGCTGGAGCCAGGGTGGATGCCACCCACTAGGGCGTAGGTGACACTGGCGCCAGCCGTGGCGTCCATCGCCACAGAAGTGGCAGGCAGACCCTCGAAGAACTGGATCCTGGCGTGGAAGAAGAGGACCAATCCTCTGAGGACGAGAGTGGTGAGGAGGGAGAATCTCACGTCCCGACGGTCCAGAGACTGACCACGGGAGCGGCTGGAGAGCAGCATCACTAAGAGCTGGCGGCCATACATCAACCCCTGATGGCAAAGGAGGACGCGGATGAGCGTGAAGAACGCCCTATCTTGATGGTGACGAGAAGGACCATGGAGAAGGCTGACCAGAGGGTGGAGGTGGTCCGGTCACCAAGCCCTCAGGTCGATGACACGCAGAGGCGTGTAGAGCGCTGGCTCCGGTCAGAGTAGAAGCCGGCCACAGAGGAGGATTTCCCGTGTACCCATGAGAGGGTGAAGTCTGCGTCAATGTACTAGTAGTCTGGTGAAGCGATGGAGCGAGGAAAGTGCTCTCTTCTGGTGGTGAAGAGACCGACAACATGAGTGACTGACCAGCACCACCATGAGGTTGTGGTGCTGGTGGCAGAAGCACTATGCCAGAAGGCAACCCGTGGTGGGAGTGACTGTGTCCCGGTGGTGGAGAAAACGACCACGGGAGCACATGGCCGGGGTCACCACGTGGTGGTGGTCCCAGCGGCGGCCTCAGTGAGTTTGAGGGTCGCGGATGAAGAGGGTGAGAGTGCAGAACACTATCAGTGGGCGAGGGAGAAAATCCATGTGTGAGGTAAGGGCCAGGAGGTGGCCCCGGCCACCGCAACATAGTGTCGAGAGGGATGATGAGATGTGATGATGTGAGAGGTTCTGTCATTGTCCCTAGGTGGTGCAAAGGGAAAGGGAAGGGTCTGGAATCGACTAACGAATAAAAGGGCTGTGGTGCACGGTGGACGTACTTGTGCTCAAAAGGAGGAAAAGGAAAAGAATGTAAAAGTGCCTCCCCTTCTGTAAGAAGAAGAAAAGAAGAAAAAATCAGTAAAATAAAAGGAATGCTTGGTTCTACAAAAGGTTACAGAAAACCCCGCTGGACGTTCGAATACCCAGGTTTTCTCGATTGTCCCTGTGGGCTAAGCTTTTTTTTGTTGAATGAAGTGGCCGGATCAAGTCCGGCGTGGAGAATGGAAGGGCGACCGGCAACCACCCCCGATCGGGTAGGTGATTTCGCACCCACGCAAGGTTGTGGGTGAATTTTGCCACAGCGATGTGCCGACCGTGACGTTGGCAGGGCCGCGAGACAGAGTCCGTGGTAGCGAGCGAGAGCGAGCAGGAGAAAGAATCGAGGGCAAGAGAGGGGAAGGCCCGGGCGAATGCGTCAGCGGCTGCTGCAATGTGATGTCGCTGCTGCTGCTGCTGCTACTGAAGCTAATGATCGCGCAAAGTGTGTGATGCAACAGCCACTACTCGCTGCTCGCGCCAGTGCTGGCAAGCTGCGCCAGGCTGCTGCTGCGGTTGCTGCTCGCACGCAATGCACCTTTTCAGTTGATGTCTGCGCAGTGCTACTGCTGCTTGCGGGGCTGCATCGTCTGCTGCTTGCTATTGGCTGAGCAATCGTGAGGTGCTTAGTGCAGGACACGTCGCCTGCCAGGACTGCAAGCTACAGCTACTACTACATGCAGGCACGGCCACCACGCCTAGCTGTAGTTGCTACGCTATCCTACTTCAACTGCTCGCATCCGCTGCTGCTGCTGCTACTGCTAGCCAGGTGCAGTCTGCACAGCTTCGGGTTGCACTATGCAAGTGCAGCGCACTAGCTTGCTGCTAATGTCTGCATGTGCAAGCTGCTACGTTGCTGACGCTGCTGCTGCTGCTGCTGCGTGCGGTTTTGGCTTCAACTGCTTGCATGCTGCTGCGTGGTGCTGCTGCTGCTGGCTACTGCAGGCTGCTTGTACTTGCTGTGAACACACCCGCAGATACACGCGCGCTCGTAAGAGCTTCTCGCACGCTGCTTGCAATGCTGCTTGTGCAAGCTGCTCGCACGCTCCTTGCACACTGCTTGCACGCTGCTTGCTCGCTGCTTGTGCCGGCTGCTTGCACGCAGCTGGCACACGGGTAACCGCGTTCACTCACAAAACACACGGTTCAACCAAAGAAAAATGAGTGGGATCGCTGCTGCCGGCGAGTGTTGTTTGCTTCTGCCGCCTAAACAAGAGTCGCGGTAGCACCCGGTAATCTTGCTACTGGCTCTAAACTAAAGCCTGATTAGATGACGTCCTTGATGCAATGTAGGTACGTCTACTGCTGCCGCAGGCACGTTTGTCGCTTCTTGCACCCTTATGCCTGCGTGGTGCCACGTGGCACACCTCAGCTACAGTTCCAATCTGTTCTGCTGCTCTACTGCTCACACGGCCCCCTATGCTCTGATTCCATGTTGAGATGAGTCTAGGGCATGCAGGCCCATGCTGAATGAGACATGAGCTCTGGGTGTGAGCGGGAAAATACAGCACCAAGATTTGGCTAAGTCTGGAACGAATGAATGAAGAATCAAGAAGAAGTACAATGAGCCCTATGACGAGCTTATGTACTGGGGACTGGCGGCTAGCCCACCAGGCCCCGTCATCCCCGCCACACCAAAAGGCACGGACGGGGAATACACATGTCCCAGAACACGAAACCACAAACTGGAGGTCTCCCAAGGCACCGGAACAATCAACCGTGTTGCCGGGTCTCGACCGACAGGAAAATATCCAACATACCCCAAACACAACCAGACTATACGGTGACACACTAGCATCACGGTCTAGCCAAGCTAGGCAAGTTTAGGCCTCCCGAGACGCCGGAACACGGAACCGGACGTCCGGGTCTCAGCCACATGCGAGCTAGGAGGCTCTCTCTACACATGATTACATGACAGATCAAAGCCCATACACCAACACAAGGCAACTCCATGTCAGCCTTTCAAAACCTGTCAGATAGTGTAAATTTATTGAAGTAGTTGAGGTCCTTCCCGATTCTTGCCACTCCATGTTGTGCGGTCGCAACTTCCGTAATGACACCTTTGGGAGCACACCTTGGTGGGCAAAACAAATGAGAAGGCGTATGCTCTCAGAATTCATTCCTCGCCCGTCTCTGTTTCCTTTGTCAAGGATTCTCAGATCCCATCCACAATAGTCGTGGACAGGAAATTGGGCATATAGAAACGCCTGTCTAAAAAGGACGCTCCAATGTTTCAATGTTGGGAGAGAGTGTTCCAAATGAGTAGAATTCAATGTCAAAAGAGGCAACGAAATTTCACATCAGTTTTCTCTATTTAATGAGACCACATATCATCAACCTCAATGGGCTACAGGACACTAGACTGGACTGCCTCCGTAACAGCACACTCCTGACCACCCGGACAGTGGCATGAAAAACACAGACTGAAGCTTGGAGCTATGCAGTGAAGTGGCATCAGCGTCATACAGCAACAGTTGGCTGAAGAAGTAGATTTCAGTAGCATTTCTGGCCCATTCTGTCACTCTCATAACCAGGTGGAATGACCTGTTCCCTTTCACCCTCCGCTGCATAGCTGCCACTGCTTGAATGATGGTAATACTGCCCGTCCTGATAATGCCGTTGTGGGTGGTGAGGAAATTCGTGGCCTTCACCTTTTTTATGAGATGGTCCTGGCTCTTGTGAGGAGCTGTGAGAGCCACGCCAATCCTGATGGTTTGGATTCTCACGCTCCTTGTTCCACTGCTCAATCCTGGCTCTGCGCTCCTCACTCCCTCCCCTTCTTGGGCTCCTGCTGTGACTTCTGCTCCTGCTTCGCCGCCTGCAGTCATAACCATACGCACAACATTGAAGAGGCAAAGAGGAATAAATTCAGCACAGAAACTGGCAGGCTAGTTCCAGTGAACATGCAAGGATCCAGGTTGATTTTACATGTTCTCATGGTGGACATAGAGAATGGCAATCGGGATTTTCTTCCGAATCGCACTTTAGATTGCGTTATTATTTAGCACTCATACGTCCCGAGTACAGCATGACGATTGCTTCAACTTCTGTCCGAACACAACAGAGGCTGTTGCGCTTGAGCCTCCTCTGCATCTTGCCAGAGATTTCCAAGCCACAGTATCTTTTGCAGTTCCCTGGCCGTACCTGCTCCGATACCCGTCCTCGTAGTAGCTTGACCGCTCTCTGTAGTAGTCCCTGCCCTTGTATGAATCATCATAGCGCCTGCTGCGGCGTGGGCTCCTGCTGCGGCTTCGCCTGTTTCCAAAGAGTTGTCTCCTCAAATCCCTACAGAGACACGGTGGAAAGAGAAGAGGATAGATCAAAGAGGCCGCTGACACTGTCAACTTGACAGGCTTTGAGGTTGTCCTCTTTGGTATTGTTTTGCTCACCTGCCGATCCTCTTCAAGTGCATGAATTTCAGTAACCCCCTCTTGTACAGGTGCCCTCCTCGTACTGGCGGCAAGCAGCCTCCCTGAAGTCCGTCACAGGAGAGAAGTGCACAATGATTGGCCGACCTGCACCCCGGCACCTTTGGTAGAGAGGCTGAATCAGGAGCCAGATGACATCGGATGCCACAGAGAAGACGTCATTCTGCACCACGCATAAGATGGATGGGAGAACGCTGTAGGCGTTCAAAAGGGTACGGAACTTGAACATACACCAACCTGAGTAGTACCGCCCAGTCAGCCCGCGCAGGGCGGCTGCAGCCTGCTCCTCTTCTCGGAACTGGACGTACACGTTCCCGACCTGCCAATACCCAGGGAACGGACAATTCAACTTCCAATCCTTAGACATGAGGCCCTTATTCCCATCCCACGATGAGGGCCAGCCTTGAGGATAAAGGCAACTGTATGCTCCGGGATTAGCATACCAGGTGGTCAGCCACGTTGTCACAGACGTGCAGGCACTCAATCTGGCCGTACTGGCTCAGCTCCTCGAAAACGTCGAGATAAAAATCTTCGAAATGCTCCTGAATCTCCCGAGGGTCCATGTCTTTGTCCGGCTCTCCGCCCGGTGTCTTAATGTCCGGCCTCTGGTACATGTTCGCCATCAGCAGGGTCGGACTGATCGTCGGCCTACAACAAGGAAAGAACAATCAAGCACCATAGCTATCAGCGAAACGGAAGCTTTTCGTCGATTGTGTAGTCACCGAACGACTGGCCGCGTGCAAGTGGAGCCTCTACAAGTCCCGCGCTTGCATGAGCCGGACCTGGTGTGCAGGCGTGAGCAGCGATCGCCATGGCGACAGGCTCCGATCTTGAAGAAGAAGGGGCAGTTCACTCGGTCTTTCTCCGTCCCGAAGATGGACGCCAGGTGCTCCGCCATCGCAAGTCGCTGGCGACCACTCCACCAACTTTCACCTGTGGACCTTTAGTACGCAGCCCTTAGACTCGGTTGTGGGAATCTCAGCAAGCTTTGGGGTGTAAAGGTTGGCTGCCCACCGAAACAGGTCAGCACGACTCAAGCTGACGTTCTTGACAGTCAGCTAGAGCAAGTAAGTCAGCGCAAGGGAGGCGCATTCCACACTAGGCGTCACACCGACAATTTCACGAATTCCTGTTAAAGCTCCTCCGTACAGCAACCACCAATACAGTGTGTGTTCGATGGCCCTTATGCCGCACATCTTGCGCAGGAAGGAGCTTCCAGAGCCGCGACACGCCACGTGGCTTTGTCGTGTACCTGCAACAATGAGACCTAGACTGTGTCCTGTCTCATGAAATGGCAGCGTTTCGGATATTTTTAGCGTCTGCTCGTAACCAGCTGACGAGAGACGTTTTTCTGTAACGAGACACACTCTGGGTTTCGACCTGATGTCAACTATACATTGTAAAGGAAGGATGGATAACATTTTTATATTCTTTCAGTCATTTATATTAATAAAAAAATTTAAATTAATATTAAAATTACTATCAAACTTAAACCAACACACAACAGACAAAAACTCAATTTTAAAGGCCGCACAAAAACATGAAATATCTTCTTATATCTACCAAAGATTAAGAAATATGTGCCAAATATTCTGAATGAAGATCTTCATGGAATTTTATAGGCTTTTCACCGTCAGGTATACCCATCATTCTCATATAATGTGGACGATACTGGATTGAGTGATGAACCAAGCAGTATTCACTGACATCGAATTCGGGGGAAAGAGTAGAATTTCAAAAGAAAAAGAGGAATTAATTTCTTGGTTGACACGGCGGTAAATGCACAAAGAGTGACGATTATAGATGGAAAGTCTTGAACACGGAGGAAGGAGATGATACATGTTTTCATCTAAATGACGAAAAGAGCATAAATATCATTTATCTTAATGCATTCTGGGGGTGGGTGTGATGAAACACTGACTTAGATCATAAAATAATGATTTCGTGATTTTCTCCATGTGAAGATCAAGCAGAAGGTGGGAGATTACGGCAAGTGGAGGGCGATGGAAGAGATCTTCAGTTCAACCCTTCAATCCAAGATTGGATAAGGCTTTCTTATCTTCCATCTTCTTTACTATGTTGGCATGAAACCAAAACGGTTTTATTTTGGGCTAAGTAGATGCGTATATTCAATCACTTTCGACCCACTTGTATCAATTCTGTGGATCATCTAGACTTGATTTTAGTTTTTCCCCAGAAAGTGATTCTCCCCTCCAACTCTTTCATACCAAGGCACTCTGTAAAGGGCTCCAGAAAATTTACCACAAACCTCACTTCATCTGTATTAATTATCACAAACAAAGTTTTGGGGCAAATATTTCCGAGCTACACTGTTCGTGCCCCGCACCTACGCGGACTGACAAGCGAAAATCGCGACGAGGGCAGGGACCTGTTTCAAAGGCGCATGTCAGACAAATGCCGAGGACCGGTCTTAATGTCTAGTTTATGCCGCGTTCGGATCCGCATCTATATCGAAGACTTCTACCCTAACGATTTCCACTCATGTGCGCCTATCGAAGGGCCGGAACAAGTGCACAGCAAATCGTTGGACAACCATACGTGGCCGAGTAGGATATAAGATCCTTCTTGACGACCTCGGAACTAATGGTGTTAAATCGAGATCGAGACCAGTCTCGATCTCGACTGTCTCGATTTTGTCTCGTCTCGTTGTCTCATACCGCATGACACGAGACAATCTCGAATTGTCTCGCGCGAGACGAGACGAGACCGAGACACGTCACATGTCATGCGAGATCGAGACGAGAATCTCGTACCGCAGTGTCATTCTCGCATTTTTTTGGTGGACCTGCCACGTGTGCCAAGGCCTTTATACATGAAGGTCGTAGGATCGGTACGTAGATAAGTGAGAAGACACACATTGTAGAATCACTTTAACGGTTTGTGAATACTAAATTTTCTACCGCCAAACCTTGTAGCTTCCTTCGAGTAAACCAAAGATGGATATGAGGCGGATACATTGAATGAGCACGACTTTGACGTCACTTTTGCAGATCGATTTTATGTTCGGATCTCCTACACATCTATTCTCCGCACGGACTGGCCGTTTGTCTCATTCTCTATGTGGTTTGATCCATTTATGCGCCACATTAGCGATATCTTGACAAAATGCGGTGGTCACGACTCCCACGCAACCTTCCACTGTCCTTTCATCACCACAGTCAAGAAAAGTGCCTCTCGGAACGCGCCCTCGCTAGTGCAAGTTCGAGACGTCGCACAACGAGGTCGAGATCGGTACGAGATCGAGACCCGCCACGTGCACTTCGGCACGAGATCGAGAATTTCTCGGTCTTGACCGACGAGACGAGACATCTCGTACCGAAAGGTTCGAGACCGACTTCGAGATCGAGATTTCTCGTCTCGATCTCGATTTAACAGCCTTACTCGGAACAGTGTTGCATGTCAAGAAAAACGACCTCAAATAACGAGCCCCGATTCAGGAAGAAGATACCAACATCCGCGATTCAATTTGTTGAGTTCCCGTCGGTTTGGTTTGTAGTGATACCTTTCGGTTTTCTTTGACGAGTCCATCGTCATCCACCCTCGTCCAAACCTGGCCTCTCATTCGTTCGCTAACTGCCTAGATGGCTAGTGATTCGTCCTATCATAACCTCGATTATCGAATCTCGAGACAACATACCTGTGCACTCCGCTGTCACATAGCTCGTGCAACTTTCCCAAGGGGCTCAGTGTCGACTATTTGCCTAGACGCTTCTAGGCATGATTATTTTCTTTGGAAACATGTCGCCACCATGGCAATCGACAGGTTTCAGACAGGCATCCAAGAACCATGCGCTTCGACTATAGACCTTTCCGCTTGACGAGGACCACCTACAACATCATCTAACAACGACATAAGGCGGGCGTGACACCGGGTCAAGAGGGGGGTCAAACAAGGTACTTCGCGTAAATTTATCCTATGTTTTGTGTGTTTCTAAACTCCCATACTGCGGAGCCCGTTCGAAACATTGGGCCACATACTCTACCCCTCCTTGAACCCTACCTATACATGGGTCCCATCATCAAGTACTCATGGCCAGCAGTCTCTGTGTGGGCAAAGGCTCGTGTTCTAGTCAAAACAGAACCGATTATTACCAATGCCCACTTGGTTAGTGGCCGAGTTTATATTCTTTTCCCACGTCATCTAGCCCAACCCATCTCAGCTTCACATCATAGACACCCTCCTCCTTAACTCCCTCTCTTCAGCAAAAAGCGTAGTGTAAGGGGTGGGACAGAATCCTTGGTCAACTATGGCATCCCATCCGATTGCATGCAAGCGAGGGACGCCCGCACGATCCAGGTGGCAGCGACCACACGGTACACTCCCCCCTCCTATGAGTGAGCCGCCCTTGGCATCCGCACGTTGGACTCGAATGCCGGCGCTCTCATACCAATATAAAGGACTGGATGCAATCCTTGCCTAACAGAATGATCACTGAATTTAGAGATTTCTCTTTCATGTATAATTAATCAGACTATTCGACTGAGATGGTGAAAGAATCAAGCATGTTACAATTCTTGTGCGCTTGTCTAGTGCGCTACGACACCATGCACTAAAAGACTAGTGCACTTGAGCGGTGCACAGTAAAACTCTCTCTCTCTCTCTCTCTCTCTCTCTCTCTCTCTCTCTCTCTCT
>SZWC01001771.1:136951-155530 GCA_023375785.1 Penium margaritaceum | reverse complement strand
GGGGGGGGGGGGGGGGGGGCTAGAACTTGGAGGGGTCTTACATTGTTGCTCATTATTCATTCCTAATCAGTCACTTTCAGTTTTCAACTGCTTTCTAGCGCTAACACTGGCGCGCGCGTTTCTGAGTAACAAACCCAGAGCTTCCAGGCTTAGACTCTAGAGGAGCAGACTGAGGGGGCTGCAGACATAAGCAACGAGCGTGGAAGCCCGCACGCTGCATCAACAACACTGCTGCCCCTACCTGCTGCCTAGTTTTCCATTCTTTATCAGATACATAGATCTCATGATAGCCACTGCTCAGGTCAATTCTGGTGACAATTCTCGTCCAATGGAGTTTGTCAGAATGGTTGTTCAATCACGGAAGGGGATAGTGGTTCTTGATGGTCATAGCATTCAACTCCAGGTACTCCATACAGATCCACATCTTGCCAGTTTTCTTTGTCACAAAAAGAAATAGATAGATTCGGCGTATGGTGACGTGGGTAGCCTGATGAACCGGTAACTGAGTATTTTTGTTCCAGTTTTTTTCTATTCAGCTTGTGTTTGCTCATCTGGTAGGTTTCCTCGACCATCGGTCTTCCTCTTGGTCTCAGTTCTAAATGATAACTGATGTTGCGTTGCAAAGGTAGCCCTTGAGGAAGCCTGTGCGAAAAAAAAAAATCCTTAAAAACGCCTCAACGAGTGATGAAAACTCCTCCGTAATGGCTACAAAAGTCTTGATTCCTAGGGCACTGATGTTGTTGTGTCTGCTCCTTCCTGCTTCCCCTGTCTTGATGTGGACTACCCACGCTTGTGTTCCACGTTGTAGGTATAGCTTGGCTAAGTCCAATGATAACGGTTTCATGCGTCATTCTCTGATTGCGGAAACTTCCCTTGTTTCTTCCTCCCCTGCTGCTTCCCGTCACCGCCACAACCTTGTGGGTTGCTCGATTAGGGGCAGTTGTCATTTCATGCCATTACTATCTATGTAGAATGCACTTCTGCTCCAGTCTATGTGCAGATTGTGCCAGTACAAGAAATCTCGCCTGACGATGATTTTATGATTGCCAATTGGGTAAGTTCTCTAGACCGTGATGTCATGGAGTGGTTTGTGAAGTTTACAGATATAAACTCATCCTTCGATGCTTTTCCTTTTAAACACTCCTGGTTGTGACAAGTACAACAGCTCCAGCTTTTCTGTTTATGGAAAAGCTGGAGAATCTTCTGACCGGAAGGATATTGGGCGTCTACTCCTATCCTTTGCCATTGTTGGCTCTTCATTTTTTTCCATCAAATTCCCTCCCTTTTTGGCCTGCTGCTACCACCTTCAAGAGTGGCGCAAGATGTAATCTGGCTCACTACAAGTCCAGCACAATTGTTGTTTGTGTTGACCAACGGCGTCAATCTCCATCAGAGATGAGGTTACCACCAGATTTGTAGTTCAGCCACCACAATATGGGTAAGGCTGGACAAGGTTCCTGTACACAGAGATTCAGGGGAATCCGGATCCGTGGTACGGATCCTGCACCTGGATCCGGAACCCGGGTAAGGGATCCTTGGATTCACGGATCTTGGATCTGAATCGTTGGAGTTCAATTACCATGCACGTGAAAACATGACTAACCATGAGTCTCACAAAGTATTTGTATTTGTCTACTCAGAGCATAAATGGTTGGACTTCACTTATTCCCACATTTTCTACATTCACACACACATTGTCATGGAAGAATGGTCTCAATGAAGCACAAACACTTACTTGCTAGTGAATTGCCTTCAACATGTCATCATGTCCCTAATGCTGAGTGTAAGTCTCAACATGTTCACATACCTTCCCTCCCCACTTCCACCTGCACCCTTACCCTTCCCCCCATCTGCACCTGCATCTTCATCCTCTTCTTCCAACTCTTCCTCAATAGCTAGATCACCACAAAGATGAAAGTGAACAGTGCAATCAGCTCCCAGTCCTAAAAAATCGGCTGGAGGTGTGTTCCATCCCTGCCATAACGCTCCAACCACTCTTCAAGGACAGACCGCACATCAATCACGCATGCACACATGTCCAAAGCACTGTCCCACCTTGTCTCTTTGTGCAGGTGGAGTGACTTGTACATCAGTCCCACTGCTTTAACAGCTTACTGCAAGGTTTATTCACGTGTTGGCATCTGTGTCATGAACACCACGATGCTGAATGATGGCCATCACGCGCGGATGTTTCAGCAAGTCGAACATAGAGAGGTTCATCACATGGCCGAATCACCTGATGTACCTGGATTTGTTGAAAGATTCAGTTTTGGGACCATGTGATTGTCGACAAGGGATTCCCTAGTACTCTTGTTGTCCATGGTGAGAAAGAAGATTCTGTTCCTCAGTTCCCACTGCTGCAGTGCGGCTTTCAGCAGCTGCAATGTGTTCTCGGTCGTAGCCCTATCCTTGATGGCCAGGAAGGTGAGGGCAATGGCACAAAAACTGTAGTCAGTGTCAATCCAGTGCACCATCATGCCTAGGTACTTCACATTGTTGCAGGCTTCTCAGACATTGTTCATAAAGGAGATGACCGACTTGACTGCTGCCAGCTGCATCTTGATGCGCTGACAGAACACCTTGGCACCGATGCGGATGCTGCGGGCAATTGTCATGTGGCCAGGAATAGCTGCTGTGGGGTTGGCATGTGCAAAAGCCTTGGCAAGCCAGAAGCTCTCCATGGAAAAGAATTACAGGTTTTACTCCCCTGCATGCTTCCACAGCATGTAGTGGAAAAACCTCTTGTTGAAGATGTAGCCGACCCCTGCCACACCACACGCAATTGGTCGATCTTCAGGAGCTGCTGCTGCATCACCGCCATCAGCATCTGCGGGCGTGCTTCTTGCCTCCTGGAGCTTGTTGGCNGGGGTTGGCATGTGCAAAAGCCTTGGCAAGCCAGAAGCTCTCCATGGAAAAAAATTACAGGTTTTACTCCCCTGCATGCTTCCACAGCATGTAGTGGAAAAACCTCTTGTTGAAGATGTAGCCGACCCCTGCCACACCACACGCAATTGGTCGATCTTCAGGAGCTGCTGCTGCATCACCGCCATCAGCATCTGCGGCCGTGCTTCTCGCCTCCTGGAGCTTGTTGGCAGCGACAAGGGCTTTTAGCTGCCGCCACTTATTTCCGTGGATGAGGCGCATGTGCTTCCAGAGAGTGTCGGTGGTGTCGTTCTTGGCTGATAGGAAGACTGGTGTGGCGGGATTCTTTGTGCACCGTAAACACATGCCACACGCAGTTGGACCAACACCCAGTTTCTTGAAAGACCCCCCACATGAGGGAGCTCTCTCTCCGTCATTTGCGCTTTTCGCGGACGGCACCCTCATCATCCTAAGCCCTAAACCCTAAACCCTCACTCCTCGTCTTCTTCCTCATCATCCAACACTTTGTCTTCATCAATGGGACAGGTGTCATCTTTGGCCAAGACGACAAAGAACATGCAACAGAGCTGCTGGATTTCAAACAAGGAGGAGCATGTCGAGGTTTCGAACTTGTAAACAGCGTGGAAGTACAAGTGCCATGGATGGGTTGCGATGTTGGGGATTACAGACGATGCAACAATGTCCAGTGGTGGCTGTCTATGCCCTAATCCATAGACGGCCGTCGATGGTGCTGATGATGTTATGCGGCTACAGGTGGATGGTCCGTTGACACTTAAAAAGATATGAATCCAAGTAACGATGCACAAAGGGCTTCAGGCTTGCGATTTGACATGTTTCAAGCAGTTGAAATGCATGATGCATGTGTCAACCACACGGATGTGCCGCATAAACTTTTGCTCTTTGAAACCGAAGCATGCACGTTGAGCTGTTCAAATTCAAATGTGGAAGATTCTGGTACAAGCATTGATCAATGCAAGCTTTTCAGGTGCTGGCCCAACAGGCAGCAGGCAAAAGGTTCACCGAGCCTCAGGGTTCCATGACCGTATTTTCCGTTTGAGTCATCAAAGCCGAATCATTCACCGCAAATCTTGCTGCTACTGCTTGGTTTGCCTGGAGAGCGTCATTGTAACGTGGTGGGTAGAAAGGGGTGCAAGAATCTGTGGGAATGCTAGTCCTCAACCAGATTGCACCAGATTGCATTTGGAAAAAATGCAGGTTAGTCATGGAGAGTAAATTCACCATGAATTAGATTCTTTCATGAATGAATCATCTCACAAGTTTCCCCAAACAAAGTCAGGTCACGGAGTCCATTCTTATCCTGCAAAAACCCAAGAAAAAGGCAAGAGGACATTATTTTCTCCTTCAATTGTGTTGGTGGATTGAAGCAACTTGAGTAGGTTCATGTCTATTACTGGTCAAACCCTTCACCAATATCCATAGCTCCATGTGGGACCCCAAGGTCTTTAACGTGGTTAGGCATGGGGATGTAGTGGAAAAACGTCATCTCACGTTGAGGGATACTCCTTTGCCACTGGCTTTCCTTCCTGGTCGGTGGCATAGCCAACTCATTCATAAGAATGGGCTTTCCATGCCACTGAGTAGTGGTGGGAACCGGCAGAGCGATCACGTCAGAACGCCTACTGGTGAGCCCTAGGAGCCCCTTGTCATGGAAAGGTACTTTGTTAGGTGCACCAGGATGGAAGGGATCCCCTTGCAAAGCCGTTTTGGACTATGTATATTGTGACTTAGAGGACCCCGCTTGCCCATCGCAATGATTGGCGATGGGCTCCCATTCCGCCGCTTGAGGTCGCAAGGCTTCAAGGGCAGCCGAATAGTGCGAGGCACTTTCTATTTGCCTTTGAAAAATTGGAAGCTTGCGTGAAGCTTCCGGTTCATGAGGCAGGTTTGCGAGGATTCCTCCTTGCCATCCAACCATCCAGATACAGGGAATAGTCCCTTTTCTTGCTAGAAAATGGCACAACAGGCCATTCAAGGTTAATGGCTTCTGTCTATGTCACGTAACAAGGTGGCATAGCTTATGTCAGTTTTACTACACTTCTCCCCCTCTGCTGTGAACTGTCCTCCATTCAAGAGGGTTCAGATTGGTTTTTGGTAGAATCAGACATATGTTGCTGGGTCTAGAAAATGTTAGGTGCATTCATCAAATCATGTGCCATGGCACAGGGAGAGAAAACTTGAATGATTGGGATTGATGTATTTCACAAGTACAAGATCGTACATAGATGAGCCAATCTTATAAAAAACGGTGTCACGGCGAACGCTCCCTCCCCCTCTTGCGAGGAGTATCCTTGAGGCCATCAGCCTGGGAATATGCATTCATCCAAGATCGCCACCATTATGCACATGTATGTACTCAGATAGGTGATGGTTCCATTCGTAGAGCTTGTGCCATGGCGGCATCCAAGGAGCACGTGTGCAAACGTAGGTAGCCTGGTCTTTTCAATAGTCTTTGATCATGGCGGCCAGGAAATGACTCCCAGCTGTTGTGTTCAGGTCTGATACCAGCCCATCTCGCAAAATGTTCCTTCACAGCACATTTACCTCATGTACATTTGAGGTGTTGGAGGAGCTCATGCACCTCATAGTGGCCATCACTTGCAAGAATTGCAGGTGGTGCCTGAAGTGTTCTTGATGCCGTGTAGGGTGCAAAAAGAATGATTTGAAACACATCATGGATCTTCATGACCTTTGGAAGATCAATCTTGTCAGTTTTGTGGATGACCTTGCATGATCCAACCCACTCAGGGAAGATCTTCCTTGCTCTAGGCATCTTGGTACGCATGTCCTTTATGTTCAAAGTTACTTGGTCAATCAAAGACATGATGCGATAGCGATCGGCATTGGCATATGCCTTTTGGTGCTGCTTCACTTTGTGGAGATGCTTACGTGCTTCTTGACAAAAAGATTCTACGCGATCAGCAAAGGCTTGGTTTGCCCCCGCACCTCACCGAGGAGATGTGTATTATTGGATGTCTGCTGTAGTGAAGAAAGAACGGTGTCAACTACATGGATTCATCAACAAGTGTATAGAAAAAATCTGCAGGGCTAAGAAACTCATCCCGGTCATCCATCGAAGGATCAGCATACATCCAGAGAATCTGCACCAAATTTTGGTTCATCCATTCAATCTGGCCATCTGTTTGTGGATAGATCTTACCAAGGGCCTGCCATTGCTTACTTGCAAGTCACACATCTTGATCAACGAGAATGCATTAAGGTAATCCACGTTTTCAAACAACAGTGTTCCAGAAGATGCATGCCATATCCTCGACAGTGGCATGCTTTGTTGTGGATATGAAATAGGCCATCTTGGTCAGATGTTTTACCAACACAAGGATATAATCATGACCAAGAGGTCTCTCTGGTAGTCCGGCGATCAAGTCCATGCTCACTCCCTCCCAAGAGGAGTTAGACATTAGGAGGGGCTTCAGAAGTCTTGTTGGTGCATCCTTGCTTGAATAGTTGCGGAGGCACACGTCATAGGCTTGGATGTATTTGTGTGAACTGCAAGACCATCCAGACCACCAATTATGCTCTGAAAGAATCTTTTTGGTTCTTGCTACACCAAAGTGGCCAGAAACTGCTTGGTTATGGAACTCAAGAAAAACTTCATTTGGTAGCTTTCTGGAATTGGACACAACCACCAAGTTGCCCTTCTAGTAGAGACCAAAGGCTTCCTCCAAGCCATACCAGACAATGNCTCTTGTATTTCTTGTTTTTGAATATATCAAGCTTGAAGCATGGTGATGAAGAAGCCAACATTCTCAATGAAAGTGGAATCTTCTCAAGTACTCACTCCATCGCGCTTGGCACCAAGAAAGGCTAGCATGAGACTGAACTACTGTTAGGAAGTTTTGGTTGGTGACAACTGTAAATCCACCTTACGCACCTTCAAGGTAGCAACACCGAACCTTGAAGCCACGTACTACTGTAACTCTTGGTCATTTGTGTTGTACCGAGTTTCAACGCCTGACCGCTTGCAGCTCTCATTTGTGTCTGGTCGTCCTCGCATAATGACAGCCTCGATCCCAATGATGAATACAACAATCACGATTGGTGTTTCCACCATCACAACTCTTCTCTTGCTTGCAACATTCAGATGCATAGTGCCCAGTCTTCTCACAAAAGTAGTAGGTTAGGGCGCCTCTCTTCACATTACCATCCGCATACTCCTTGTGGTTGTCCTTTGGCTCAGAGGATTTATGGTCTCTCGACATGTGTTGAGGGAGCTTACGCACACCACTTTAGGGACAGTACTGGCGCTTGTTATTACCCTTCTGGTGATACAGTCCACAATGTGTATCTACTCCGTACTCAGCCTGTCAAAAGTGCCCCTGGCATGGATGCTGTTTTCTGTTTTCCTGATTCAACCACTGGGAAGGTGGTTTGACATCTGATCTGATTACATACTTGGACTCCCTGGATTGTTCCGTGTGGTTTCAAGCTCTCAGTTGCTCAATTCGGTTGATAATTTAGAAAGTTAGCCCCATCTGAAGTTTGGGTGGTAGGTTGGTGGAATCTGAGTTCCGTCATTGGTGACGGGATACATCCACCACCAATGGTCTGAGTTCAACCTCAATGAGCTCCAAAGGCACTTGGGCCACAAAGGAAGGGACGTGGGAGATCTCATGGACCAGGGCAAGCCTGCCCCCTCGTTGGAGGGCCAGAAAGGGTACTTTGACAGGCCGTCGAAGAGCCTCCCGTCACTCCTGTTCGTGGGCATGGTGGATGGATCCACCATGGGTTACTTCAACGGCCGTAGCAGGAGCTCTACTGCTTTGTTTTGGGGGTTCTTTGATGTGTTGGAAAGCTCAGATCACAAGCTATAGTAATCGTATGTAATCTCACCAAAAAAACGACCATTAAAGGTCTTCAGCATTTCTCAGTTTCCGCAACCTGCATTCTGCCAGAATTTTGCTCCCTTGGTGTTGTGGCGACCCAAATCACACCTTCCTTGGAATTCTCTTCGCACTAAGCAGCCATGGACACTAGTGGTGGATCAGAGCATGCAAGGAAAGCATTCCCGACAAAGGGTTATGGGCCCATGGCTCTCATCTTCCTGCCAATGAATTCATGGCTTCTGCAACGCTCGGGTGTGTCGCTCCAGGCAACTTTGACATTGCAGCTTGAGACTATCCATAGCAGTAGTTCAACATGGCGCAGAAGCCGGAGCCCTTGCCCATCCAAAAGTACATGGGTGGTCCTGGATTTGGGCTGTGGCAGTGTCATTTTAAGATCCACCTTGCGCACAAGGGACTGCTGGAACTTGTGAAGGGCACAGAGGTTCAAGGTGGGAGCGCAACGGACGTGGAGAAGACAACCTTCGCTAAGAAGAACACGGAGGCACTGATGCTCCTCTTATCGGCGCAGTATGAATCTTAATGGAGCTATATCCATAGCTGGGCTTTGGCAGCAGACGTGTAGAAGAACCTCTGCTCCATCCACTGATCAACATCCCTAGCCAATAAGATCTTTGTAATGAGGCAACTCTTGATGGTAAGGATCAAGGAGGGTGAGGACGTCATTTCTGCCATGCAACAAATTGAGTCTCTAGCATCACAATGCAATGATGTGGGGTGGGATGTTGACAAGAAGATGCAAGCGATGGCACTCCTCATGACTCTACCCGACAGTTGGAGCTCTCTCATCACCGTATTGGGAGGTTGGAAGGAGGATAAACTCACCTACAGTGCAGTCACCGAGTACATCCGCAACGAGGTGCACCGTCGCAACCGTGGTGAGACCTTGTCATCCTCACTTCCCTGGTCACCAAAATGCAGGGTGGCAGCAACAGCGGCAAGTGAGGCGGCTGTAAGGGCGCCAAGAAGGGCGCCAAGAAGGGTGCATGCCATAATTGTGGCAAGGAGGGCCATTGGGCCAAGGATTGTCCTGAGGAGGCACAGGCCGGTGGCAAAGGCGCCAAAGGCAAGAAGATGCTCCTCAATGGCATGAAGAACCACAACCTGAAGGGTGCCAATCGGGAGTGTATTGACTCAGGTGCAGAGGAGCGTGCCCAAGTTGAGAAGGTGGGTTTCATCAACTGCACCAAGTCTGCCAAGTCCATGGTGGTCGCTAAAGACGAAGTCGAACCTGCGGTCGGCCAAGGTGATGTGGACGTCAAGGTGGTGGTTGGTGGTAAAAGGGTGCAGCGTGTTATCCAAATCATGCAACATGTCCCTGGCTTGGCTGACATTTTGAGCGTAAGCCAGTTGATAGACAAGGGGTATGAAGTGCTCTTCTGCAAGAAAGGTGCATTTGTGCGGATGGACGGCGGCGGCGAGGTTGCGCTCGAAGCGAAGCACGACGGAGGTCTCTACATTGTTGAGATAAGGTCATCCCCTTGGCAGCTGACGTAGTAGACATGCCAGCACGCATTGTCAACCTCACAAAAGGCGGGGGAGTAGACCTGGAGCTGTGGTATCAGTGGCTGGGGCACTCGTTGCCTGTATTTGTGCAGAAGATGGCAAAGCGCGACATGGTTTGCTGCCTCAATATCACTGGTGCAGCAGACAAAACAGCAGATTCCACATAGCACAAGTGCAAGCCTTGCATCGTAGGCAAGGCAAAGTGCAAGCCTTTTGAAAACAAACAGCGGTGGGCCAAGAACTTGCTCAAGGTTGTGCACAGTGATGAGTGCGGACCCATCAAGACGTCATCCATTGGGGGCGCAAGGTGCTTTGTCTTCATCGACGATTGCCACAGAAAACTTTATGTCTACTTCCTGAAGCAAAGAAACGATGTGTTGGACCGGCTCCAAAAGCATGTCGCAATGGTGGAGAGGCAGACTGGCCAAAAGGTCTGAGGGCAACGCAGCAAAAATGGTGGCAATTATGTGGGCTTTGGAGGGTGGCTGAAGGAGCAGGCAATTGAGTGGCAGCCGACCACTCCGTAGACACCTCAATCTAATGGTGTGGCGGAGTGTGTAAGTCAGACGCTACTCATGATGGCGCGGACGATGCTCATGGACGTTAAACTGCCACAGATCCTGAGGGCTGAGGCCATGAGCACATTGTGCTATATCACCAACCTCATCCCAACGACAGTGCTGAAGGGGAAGGACGGCTAGAAGACGCCGTAGGAGGCGTGGAGCAGTCACAAACCAAGGGTGGCTCACCTGAAGGCGTTCGGGTACAAGGCACACGTGTTGGTGTAGGCCACACATAGAAAAGACTCCAATATAGACCTGCATGCGAAGGCGTACACGTTCTTCGGGTACGAGAGTATGCTCAAGGCATACCGCCTCTTTGATCCATGGACGCAGGACGTCATCACCAGCTGTAACGTCACATTTTATGAGAAGCAAAGCCATTGCAAAAGCAGCAAAACAATTGACACAACACCCTCACCAAAGCAGGGGACGTGGTTCCAACTTGTTGAGCATGAGGAGGAGTCGTCCGCTGCAGAAGTCGATGATGGGTCTTTGGAGAACGACGGTGCCGGAGCGCAGCAGGGTAATGCAGTAGGGAAATGCAGCAAGTGCAGGTGCCGCTGGAGTGCAGAACGCAACAGCCGATGCGGGGGAGCTCATGGCCGAGGACAACGTTGCAGCAGGGCAGCAACAGGACCAGCAGCCAGTGTCGCCAAAGTCGCCGTATCGCAGCCAAAGGCAGCGGAATACAGCAAAGCGTGGACCACCTGCGCAAAGGCGCGCAGGTGGCCCACGCTTGGCTTCTTGCCGAACCACGCCTCGTACGACGTCATTTGCTCTAGCGCCTTTGTTGGACTACGGTTCTTGATGTAGACTGCCATGCTCAGAGCTTCAGCTCAGAAGTTGTAGGCCAGCCGAGTTGCGTGCAGCATGGAGCGCACCGACTCCATAATAGTCCAGTTGGCGCGTTCTGCTACACCATTCTACTGCGGCGAGTATGGCACAATGCGCTGTGGCTTGATGCCTGCAGGTGCAAGGTAGGCCTGGAACTCCTTGCTCAGGCACTTGCCACCAGGGTCGTTGTGTAACGCCTTCATCTTCTTCCTGGTCTGGTTCTCCACCACCGCCTTGAGCTCCTTGAACCTGTCAAAGCATTGGTCCTTGGAGGCAAGGAAGTACAAAGCAGTGAAATGGCTGAAATCATCAATGAATTTGACAAAGTACCTAGAACCTCCAAAGCTCTGGGTCTGCATGGAGCCACACAAGTCTGTGTGGAGCTGCTCCAACACCTCTTTTGTACGGTCTCCTGCTCTAGAGAATACCTCACGGTGTTGCTTCCCGTCCAAGCAACCAATGTACAACTGGTGCTGGAAGTTGGAGATGGTCGGCACATTGCACACCATTTGCTTCGTTTGCAGCTGGTGTAAAGCATGCATGCCAATGTGGCCGTAGCGCGCATGCCAGATCTTGCCATCTGTGGCCTGCACCACTACTGCAAGGCTATGTTCATGCAGGACCTTGGTCGCCCCAAGCAGCCGCTTCATATGGCCTTCCTTTACCTACATGGCCAGCTCCTCCCCCGTGTCTTTATTGAGGATGTAGCCGTAGTTGTTGTCAAAGATGACATGTAGCCTTGTGTTAGTGAGAGAGGAGGCCGAGAGGAGGTTGAATGCAGCATCAGGTACATACAACACTACATGGAACGCTCCCACTTCCATGCCACGCGGGGTCTCCAGCCACATCTCCACAATCCCGATCCCCTCAACATACACCAACCGATCATCACCCAAATCAATAGGTCGAGGGGGGATTGACAGAAACTGCGAGAACCACTCCTTGTGGTGCGTCAAACTCTTGGTGTACCCTGAGTCCTTGTACCATGCCAGGTCTGCTTTCTCCACCTGCAACATGTTGGACTTCGTCATGACGAGGCGGTCGCCCACCTCCTTGGCCACGTTCACATTGCCAAAGTGGTGCACTCCAGCCTCGTTCTGTTGCTGCTGCTGCTGAGGCTATTGTGACTGTTGTTGCTGCTGCTATGGAGACTGTTGCTTTTGCTGCTACTGGTGCTGCTCCTTCTGGTCCCTTTTGAACTTGAAGCACTCTTTCTTGTAGTGCCCCTCTTTCTGGAAGTTGTGGCACTTGCCCTTCTTCTTGCCTCTCTGTTGCCCTGACTGCTGCTGCTGGTTGCGGTAACCCATGGCCACAAACGCTGCTTCTGTCCCACTACTACCGCCGTTTCGCTTGACTGCGTTGCGGCACAGCTCCACCTGCACCAAGTGAGTGTAGATGAAGTCAATGTTGAGAGTAAGCTAGCACTCCAGCATGTCCCATACCGTGTTGTAGCTTGAGGGGAGACCCCACAGCAAGAGGAGGATGAAGCGAGTCTCCTCAATAAGGTTTCCGGGTGCTTTCAGCTGCTTAGCAAGATCCTTGGCCCTATCCAGATACGCCTCCATTCCCTCACCACTCTGCATCCTCAATGCCAGCATCTTCTTCTCCAAAAGCATGAGGAAGGCTAGATCCTTACTCTCATACTTCTTGCACAATTCCTCCCACCTCTCCTTTGCCATTGCCGTCTCGCTCATGTATTGGAGATGCGGGTCGGAAATGGTGTTGAGAAGCAGCCTATAGGCCTGCTTGTCCTTATTCCTCCAATCCTTAGACGCTATTGCTGCAACTACAGATGAACCTGCACCAGCTGCACCCTTCTGCAGCGTCTTCCCCGCCACCACCTGCGCTGCGGTGGTGCCCACTGCTTGCGGAACTGGAGGTGGCTCTTCGCCGCTCACCACCTTGCACAAGCCTNATTGGAGATGCGGGTCGGAGATGGTGTTGAGAAGCAGCCTGTAGGCCTGCTTATCCTTCTTCCTCCAATCCTTAGACGCTATTGCTGCAACTACAGATGAACCTGCACCAGCTGCACCCTTCTGCAGCGTCTTCCCCGCCACCACCTGCGCTGCGGTGGTGCCCACTGCTTGCGGAACTGGAGGTGGCTCTTCGCCGCTCACGACCTTGCACAAGCCTCGCTCCTCCAAGAGGAGACGGGTGCGGATCTTCCAGAAGGCAAAGTTGGCACATCCTTCCAGCCTCTCAAGAGGTTGGGCGGCTTTCACAATGGCTGCTGCTACCATTTGAGCTTTGGTCATGCTCAGCGCTGTCCTTGGACGGCTGGGCTACCCCTGCTTCTATCGCTACTTCTGCCAGAGAACTGCCTGACAGAAAATGGACTGTGGAGACCAGCAGACTGGGAAGTACGAGAAACTGAGCCCACCACTGGAAATTTCAGCTAAAAAAATTGCACATAGACACCTTGAACAGGGTCATCACCGGGGGATTTTAGGAGATCTGCCCTCTTGAAAACTGGGTATGTTGCTGCCCCTACTCCACCTCAGACCAGCGACTTTGTAAACGGTGCTTCTCCTAAACATACCAATGAAACCCAAAAGAAAGTTACACCACTGGAAAGCTTAGGAAAAGCACTACAATTTTCATATGCCGCTTTCAAACTTTGACAAAGAAACAAGGGAGTTGTGGCCAGCACAAGGCTACTGTCGTACTCCAAGAGAAAGAAGTTGCACAGGCCGACCTTGTTTTTGGGCATAACTCACAATCCGAGCGTTAGATCTTTGCGATATTGGGCTCTTTGGAAATCTTGTCTTACGAACTGGAATATCCATTGGTCAACTGTAAAATGTGATGCAGGTTCAACCCCGATTCGACGTTGTCAAAGTGACAGCCTGCGCTGTTTAAACCTGACATAACCTAGCTCTGATACCAAGTGTTGGATCTTGGAGAGAGGGGCAGCAATGGAACAGCCCCCACTTGGGCATAGGAGGGCATGGGATGCACTCTTGAATACTTGTTACATCACTCAAAACAAGGTAGTACATGAGTAGTAAGAGAATGGGCAAGTCTGCCCTCTTGCAAGCCACATTCCTTGTCCATGGAGGCCAAGTCTCACACAAGAGAGGGAATCAGCCTAGCAATCAGGCTGGCCATTCACACACGACCTAGAGAGCTAGAGCATGCTCTCATGTCACACTCCTGGTGGTCACCTCACCCACAATCACGTGGGAAATCGCCATGTGTCCATGACCAGCACACCAAAGCATCAAGAGGATCACACCTCACCTAAAACGAAAGGCCACATCCATCTATCCTAGTCAGCACACTCTGGCAAGGCAAGACTAGTACCAAGGGCCTTTTGGGATATGGTCTTCAGCTGTTTGTGACCCTGGACCTCTCATCCTTTTTCCTTTTTGAGACGAAGGCATGGACTCTTGGCACAGATTCCTATGGTACATGATCCCAAAAACTTCAGAAATATGTTTCTCCTCATCCGACCGTTGGATTGGCCCGAAACTTACACCGTTGACAACTTGTCACCTGATCTTTCATGTGGTGAAGTTGGATAGATAATCGGAGCAGGCATTTGGTTTTCTCCATGCCTGATCCTATGGACTTGAGATTAACCCGGTTGGCCCCATTTCTAACAGGAGGAACTCTAGAGGTTGAGCTAGCTTCCTGGCACCTATTTTCTACCTCCCTTGAGGCAGGGCAGAAATTCATTGTGTGGGACTTGAACCCGGGTCCTTGCCTCTAGAGGTGGACACCATTAACTACTTAGGCACCTGGGCTTGTGTTTTTGGGGTTCCCTTTTGGAGTCACTCCTCCCATGGTGAGGAGCATCACTCCAACAATACACATTAAGGGGGAGGAGTTTTCTTACCTCCTTTGTGTAGTACCCACACCTTCTATCCCAAGACACCTGAAAAATAGGAAGCCTTGACGGTGGATGATCCAATTCTGTACCATATGCACGATCATTCTTATAGCACATTCAATCTATGGTGTACTTGGCCATGACGACTCAACCGATATCTCCTTCGCTGTCAACCTCCTTCCCCATTTCTCATAGCGTCCATGGGCAAAAACCCTTCACGCGGATGTGTGAGTTGTGCAGTACATGATTTCTACACCGTACCTTGGACTCTGGTTCAGACGCTTGGTGGTTGTCCATGTCTACATAGATAGTGACAGGGCTTGCATCTTTGATTGCCTTATTCAGAAGGCTACGTGTTCCTACAGGGTGGTACTATCATGTCGTAGCGCAGTGGCAAGCAGAACTTCATTACATGTCGCACATCACAGGTGGAGTGTTTTGTACTCCAGGCTGGGGTTGCTGAGGTAGTGTTGCTCAAGCGTCTATTTCATGAGCTTCGTGAGGTTGTGTCTTGCATTATTCAAACCTGTGAGAAACAGAGTGCACTTCCCACTGTAGAGAAATCTGGTGTGTTCCCATGCATGAAGCACATTGCTGTTTTTTTTCAGTGTAACAACTGACTGGACAGTGCCTTCACATCAGTGATAGGAAGGCTAGGAAGTTTCATGAAAGATTTTGGGACCATCCATGTTTAGCTCGATGTAATACTCGTGATAATTTGGGACTTAAGAGTCCCCATACATATGTTTGTATTCGACAAGAAGCTTCTCATTTTGAAGATAGAGATAAAGGAACAAAGGACTTACAACATCTCGTGCAATCACTTTCCAAAACAAGTCTAGTGGGTTAAACTGGTGAGGGTCTGATGGGATGGGCTTCATGTCTTAATCATAGAGGCGTTTGTGGCAAAGGTGTTGGAAAAAAGTGATTCAAGGTGCAAAACTACTTGCGCCCGCCAATGTAGCCTTTGTCAGGATGGGACATGTTGGAAAGGCTGCGGTGCACTTTCCAACAAGGCGAAACAGGAACGATAAAATTTTATAAGTCGTCATTGTTACCTCGAGCAAAATGTAGGTGGTTCACAGCGATGAGGTGTGGGAAAAAAGATGGTTAAAGGATTTGGGATAAATGGATTGTTTGTATTGAGTAGAAGTCATCCTTCGATGACAAGAGTTGAGTGAGTCAAGCACATACATACAATGTCGAGAATGAGAATGAGGCATATGATGGATCTACGGCACTCAAGCTGAGTGACGCATGTGAGGTCGCACCATGAGTGGTTTCTTGAAGGAGCTCCGCCGAGAAGTCGGAGGGCTTTGAGAATATCAAGGCACCTCTTTGTATAAGTCTAAGCATTGTTGAGAGGTCTACCAAACAACATCAAAACATTGATATAGTTCCTGACACTTCTATTGACCTTTCTAGTAGGTGGTCAAAGTTATTAAACACTTCTGGAACTGAACGCTGGTGGTCAGGACAGTTAGCCAAAATGCACGCCGCCGAATGGCATAAAAATCCGGAGGTTGACGCGTGGTGGGCCATGAGTATAATGAAAGAGATTTCCACTCGCGCATTTTAGGAACTCATGTACGTCAGGGACTTAGTACTTTCTTCCCTCATAGTCACGACGTCGCGCACATTAGCAAACGTAGGCCAGTAACGATGGTAGTATCTTTTGATCAGACGATCAAGGTCTCAAAGATTATCGTAGCACTCCTAGCTCTTATGTGTGGCATTGTAGCCATGCCATGCAAGATACTCGGTCATCTTTCCATATCGTCGGTGTCCAAGGACGTCGTCATTCACATACTCTGTATCCTCGTCCACTTGCACAGAAAGTGGAGGTGTGATATCTCTGCCAAGGAAGTTTGTACTCGGGTCCCGGTAGTGCTTGAGTTTACTGATGTGGACAGTAGTGTGGATCGTCATGCTTTCAGGAAAGCAACGTCAATAGGTTGATTGGTCCGCTCTGGTTGCCCTTCGGTTTGAGGATGGAACGCCGTCAATAGGTTGATTCGATTTCCATGATGTGTCATCAGTTCAAGCCAAAAATTGCTACTGAAACGACCATCTTGATCGTTGATGATGGAACGTGGCATGCCGTTCAACCATGCAATCAGATAATCTGACCTCTCGGGAGTGATGCCACCAAAGTCTCGTGACAAAGTTCACGATGGTCCCGTGACACGGTGTCCAAGGACGTCGTCATTCACATACTCTGTATCCTCGTCCACTTGCACAGCAAGTGGAGGTGCGATATCTCTGCCAAGGAAGTTTGTACTCGGTTCCCGGTAGTGCTTGAGTTTACTGATGTGGACAATAGTGTGGATCGTCATGCTTTCAGGCAAGCGACGTGAAGTGACAAAGAGGCTTTCATTCACTCGATCTCAAACGGACTCAATCATCAGGGTTTCAGCTTTGCAAAACCCTTTCCTAGAAGTTTGATGTTCACTGAGTTGAGGAGGAGGCGGTCTCTACAGCTGAACATGTCATCACTGCGATGTTGGTCGACCACCCGCTTCATAGCTGCTTCATTCTTTGCAAGGGTCTACCGTTTTTCCTTCCAAACACTTGCAAAGTCCCAGTGGTGGATATTGACCACGGGGATATCTCTTTGACTTTGTAATCCATCCGGTGTGGTGGGAATTCTACATTATAACACTTCAAAAGGAGCTTTTCCAGTTGTGGTGGAAGTTGTGGAGTTGCATGCGAGTTTGACGGTCGGCATCCTGGGTGTACAATCGGTGTCATGTGGCTCGAATAATGTGCAGAGAAAGCATCTGAGTGTTTGATTGGTCCGCTCTGGTTGCCCTTCGGTTTGAGGATGGAACGCCGTCAATAGGTTGATTCGATTTCCATAGCGTGTCATCAGTTCAAGCCAAAAATTGCTACTGAAACGACCATCTTGATCGTTGATGATGGAACGTGGCATGCCGTTCAACCATGCAATCAGATAATCTCGGGAGTGATGCCACCGAAGTCCCGTGACAAAGTTTATGCTGATGTTGGCACATGGTTTCACTGGAACAAGTAGGGGTTGAACTACACTGTGTGGCCCTATACGACGAGAATTGAATCTCCGTTAAGTGTCCCAGGATTTGTAGAAATTTGACATGTCGGTGTGCATCTTGTCCCACCAGTTCTGTTTTTCCAACTTCTTGAGCATCTTATCCTTGTTGAAGTGTCCACCTGGACCTGTGTTGCGGCGTTCTCCATTATAATTCTTCATAGTTCCTTGTTTGATGGCACGAAGAATTGGCGAGTGAATCATCGTTGCCAATAGAGGTCGTCAAACGAGAACTTGGTTTCATCGTACCCGTTGCAACTCTACCTAACCCTTTGTGAACAGTCTCGTGATGTATGAGTCTCCTTTGATGAACAATGTATTGATCTCGGCCATCAACTCTGGTCACCAACTCAGAGCAACCCCCGGACTAGTTTTTGCGTGCTGGTACTCAACGTCATTGTAGAATTTGGACTCGAGGAGCTCCATCCATCGATTTTGTCAACATTTCAGAGCAAGCAGGGAGCAGGAGTAGGTGCAGGGTATCGGTAGAGCAAGAAAGTGGGGCAGGAGAAGTAAAGGGTAGAAGGAGCAGGAGAATGGAGGAAGGAGTAGGGATGAGTAGAGAAAGGAAATAGGAGAGGGGGAAGGAGGGAGCACGAAGGGATGGTAGGAGGCAGAAGCAAAGGGCAGAGAGCATGAGTAGAATGTGGGGAAAAAACAGGAGTATTGCTATGCAATTTGTCAAAGCAGTGCACTTCATGCTTGCCTAGCTTTTAGAAGCTAGCCTAGAAATGCAATGCCTTCTGTCCCAGAAATGCAATGGTTTTGGTCCCAGCAAAGCAATGCATTTTTTCCCAGCTATGCAATGCATTTTGTCAAAGCAATTGAGTTCATGCTTGCCTAATCACACCATTATCCTGCTCGTACCCTCCTCAACTGTGCCTGTCCCATCTTTCCTACTCCAGCTACTCCCTGCACCTGCTCTTGCCCCATGTTCCCTTCTCCCTACCACTGTGGATGTTACTCTTTCTTCCTAGTCCCTGATGCTACTACTCCTGCTCCTCGTCCCTACTC
>SZWC01001771.1:106891-118031 GCA_023375785.1 Penium margaritaceum | reverse complement strand
TACCCAATGTATAATATGCCAGAGGGGCACGATGAGGAAGAAGAAGAGGAGGAAGAGGAAGTAGATTCTGAAGGGTTTACCATATGAGAAAGTGGATGGTGAGGAAAAGACATATGAGAAGATTTCATGCATGTACCTATTACATGGCATATTCTCTTCCATTCTAGACTCTTGATTTGCCGATGATTTTCTCCATATGGCAATTCTCTTCTTGCATTTTTCTATCCAATCTATGCATATTGCACTGTTTTGTTTTCACGTCGATTACTTGTGCATGACATAGTATTATTCAACCAGGAACACATGATAATCATTCACCCATTGAGTGGACCAGTGTGTGTAAACGCACGCACGCACGGATGCATGCATGCATGCATGCACACACTTTTCAGGCACCCAAATGCTCAGCCAGTCACCTAAACTCCAATACTCTGAACCAACTGGTTGAACAAATTTTCACATACGAGGAGACGCCAGTTGCACAATTTGAAGACAGATAACAGGTCTGCTTCTATTATTTTATGGAAACATGTGGAAGGTACTCATTTTTCTCATGTGCACGAAGCAGGAAAAAATAGGCTTTGTATTCAAAGACTGGAGTTTCAAACATGTATCCAGTGATTTATTACGCACTTGAAAGGTTAGAGAGGAGAGGCAGGTAGGAATAAACACAACTGAGTTATGAAATAAGAATTTTCCCTCTCTTTGTCAACATCTGGAAGGCACAGCTTTTTTCCACCATGACAAAGCAGGAGGGCAGAAGATTCTCCATTCATAGAGAGGAGTTTTAAATCATTCCTCTTTGAGTTATCAGGCCTCTGAAATGTTTGAGGGAAGAGGCAGGTGGGAAGAAGCAAAGGAGCCTCATGAAATCAGAGAATGGTGGTCAAGGAAGGCAGCACAACCACAATCATTGTCGTGAGTGATCTTGTTCCAACGTTTTGTGCAAACTGCCTTAGAAAAATCTTACAAAAAGAACACTTGTACCAAAACCATTTGACTCTTTCCACTACCACTTCTGAATCCTAGAATTCCTACATCTTCCTCAGTGGTTTTGTTTCACGCTATCCCTTCCTCTGGGTTATGGGAGTTCAATCTTTGGACACTACAGATGCATTATCAGACGGATTTTTTTCATTGTGTCCTTTGAATGAATCCTTTACTGGTTCTCAAAGTGCAGGTTGAAATCTTATTTAGCTCCCTCTTTACATTCAACCCCTCTAGTCAACAAAGTATCTCCTAGAAAACATACAAATGTAAGAAGACACACCCGGCAAACGCAAGAGCATGCAAGAATTTTTACTTGGCCTCTACCTCGTTGCAGCATCTCTAGGATCAGCTCCATCATCATGTGGAAACTCCTAAACAAGAATGAGTATTGTTCCCTAGAAGAAAAATCTCCACTATTTCACACCATCGTTAATCAGTAAATTCAACATACCATAACAGGACGGTGAGACGTGGATGCCTGTGTGAGATTATTCAACGTTCCATGTCTGTAGTCACTGGCTCAAACATGATGGTTTTTGTTTCTTTCCTCGACAAGGAAATGAAGGCCTGCAAAAAGAAAACATATGTCAGGTGATAAAACCAAAACAATGACAGCATAAAGAACCAAGGAACATCAACTCTCATCTTTTTCTTCAGATTCTAGGGGATTAACTCCTGTATAGTTATCCCTGGAAAACCAAAAATGAACTTTAGAAAACAATCCAATCATAGGTTGTCCTCAACTAACTACAATCCAGGTACAAAAAGTCACCTGCAGCTCCGGTTGCACATGCTCTGGTTTTCACTCACTCAACTTTCTTGAAGTAGTGTGTNTGGTCCAACATCATGCCAACCTCATAATGGAGCCCTGTGTAAAACCAGTTGTGGATACAGTCGTGGCTGTTGACAGTTTGGACTCAGGTGGTGTCATCGAGTGTACTACAAAGGAGTTAAGGATTTTGCTTAAGTCAAGATTTAACAAGGATTCTGTCAGCCTATGAGAGGAAACTTCAAACAACGAAGTAGATTGTCAAGTTCAGCCATTCACAGGTGACGCAACTACAAAACAAAGTATAAACTTGCTAAATCTTTTTGACCACATATCACATGCTTCACCTGTCAGGCTAAGGATGAGATTCCTAGAGCCGATCGAACAATCAACAGCCTGACAGTTTGACCTCACCCGACACTCCGGACGCACCCAACGGCCTGACCACACTTTATTGCCTAACCGTACGTGCTTGCCCAACCGCTGCACACGCTTGCTCGGCCACACCTGACTCCCCAACCACAGCACCTGACTGACCTGGTGCACCGACTACTTGACTGCACCTGACTTCTTGGTCGTTCTAGACCACTCAGCCATATCTGACTGTTTGGTTGCACCCGACTGTTTGGCCGCACCAGATTGCTCGTCCGTACTAGACCGCTCAAACAATTCAAATTCCAGTTCTCCCATGCCCTTTCACTACCTTCTCATCACCTCTCACACTCCTATTAACCTTGCTCGCCTTTTTCTTTGCTCAAGACCCTTTTCCTTTTCCCAACCCTTCGACCTGTTTTTTTAGACTTTCCTTGACCCCCTTGGTGCGATGCTAGTTCTGAGGCAGGAGTCACCTTTTGCTTTTGGAGAAATAGCATGCCCCTATACCTCGTCCAAAGCGCTACACCATCTACCACCAATTTTTTTATGTATCGCCTCTCGAGAAATTGAAACACAACACATTCACCTCATACCCTTAAAATACCTCAAAATCTTCAAAGAACATCCCTTGTAAAATTCATGGGTTGTGGGTTTCATTAAGGTTAGGGTATCTCCCAAGCCCCTCCGTAGCGGGGTCTAGGAGGTTACCTTTCAACGAGGGGAGGGAGGTTAGCGTCCAAATTTTTTGTACATGTAAGCAAAGCTCCAAGGGAATTCAAAAGTGAGCGGATATCAAATGAAGAGACCACGAGTCAATGGAAGATGGGCCATTTTCCTGAGTCCGATATAGCATCACGCAAAACTGCCCATTCGCTTCCTTGAACATGGAGCTCCTTACGCATTCCAGAATAGTTCGGTGAGAATACCGACCGCAATAAACTGTGTTATTACAAATAAAAAGGAGGACAGGGGATCTTACCGGTTTGTACCATAGTGTCGAGGACTGCCAAATGGCACTACCCCTCTAGATCCTGTAGAAAGGTCCGTTTTCTCATTGCAAGTGTCAACTTGCATTATGCATTCAGCAAAAGATCCATGTGTGGTGAGTAGGTTCAGTTTCACCCGAGTTGACAAGAGTAATTTTTTTATATTTAGAGAAAATTAATTGTCATTTGTTGACTATTTGTATGTGAACAACAACAAATGTGACATTGAGCTCACCAAACTTGCAGCAACATCCACCTAGTTGCGAGACACTCCCATGACCTGTGTGTCTTCTTAAAGAGAATCTCAATGTACCCCGGAACTCAACCATTTTTATTGGAAAATTCATGTCTTCCTGTGTTGGTGGCCAATGCACATGTTTTTGGTTCCATTCTCCTCAAACCACTTGGAAGCATTAACGTAGAATTCATCAAGGTGTGCATGGCAAGAATTGTGTCTAGTTAAGTACTCAGACAAACACAACAACGAAAAACAGGGATGAACCAAATTTACCAAGTTAGGTATTAATGATGCGAATTGAGATGAAATCAAGATCTACGTCCTCGTTTTCCTTGTCATGAGACTTTGTTGGAAGGGGATGGGTCTGTTGTTGCTGAGAAGGGTCAGACTCAAGGCACTGCTGCTACAGTTTTTATTCCAGCTTCGAGTACTCGGTTGACGCGTTTGCGCCAGGCGAACACATACAAGTGTGCCATCACGCAGATTTCTTCTTCCCACGGCAGATTTTGATGCAAGTTTATCTATTTCATGATGCCTTATAGTTGTGCATTGAATGGAAGGATGGCAAAGTCTGTGTTTCCTAAGCCGTCATGCGGTGAAACACAGTTGTAGTATTTGTTCCATTGGCCATGCATAGAGTCTCGAACATCTAAGCTGTCTAAAAGGACCAAAGTTCAATGTCCTCCTTTGCTAAAGCTAAACGTACGTAAGTTGTGAACAAGGAGACGCAAAAGGGTCTCTACTCCATTTGTCATCCACAAATTATGGAAGTGCACAACACTCTCCCGGCATCGATTTCACATTTGGAAAAGGGATCCTATGACATGAGAAGTACACTGAGTAACCCTGTAGTTTTGGCGAATAGAGCCCGACTTGCGGCTATCACAATGAACCAACATACACATAGTTTTGTGACACAAAATACAAAAAACAATCTTCTAAGTATATCCTAGAAGACATTGGTAGTGTTGTATAGCAAATACATCATGCTTCTCATGTGTTTTGTTTCAATAGAATGCATGACGGGCCCCATGTGTCCTGTACAGAAAGCCGGTCTCATTTTGTGTATCTCAATAAGCATATGAAATCTGTCGATGCAACACATCAGCCTTGTGTCCGCCCGTGAGCGAGTCACCTTCTTGCTATAAAAACATTTTTAGCTATTTCGTTCATAGAGAGTACACCATACTGCTTTCTACATACGACAACAAGTACAATTGACGCTCTCTGAGTACATGGAATGCACTTAACGTCTTTGTGTCACTAAGCACAGACATAGAATTGTCGTCACATGCCTCTGTTGCAAGGCTACACCATTACACTATATTTTGTAATCTAGGAGGAACGGAAAAAAAGTAGGTTGAAGTTCTAGAATAAAAAGAATCGGATTTCTTCTCTCTTGGATACGGATGTTCTGTTGCACGAAGAAGAAAAGCATGTGTACCTAAACAATGGCCACGTGGGAATACGGAGGAAACTTCTAGGTCCAGGCACATTGAAAGAGCATTTCCATGACACACAAGTCTCCAAGCAGCTCTGCGTGCTCAAGCCCCAAAACTCTTCTAACTGCTTGTCACGAAAATCATGAACTTTGTTTCTTTGTTACGAAAGACTGATCATGATGTTCCGTGACACAAAAGTCATTTACATCATTTGTGAGTCGCGAAAAAATGTTTGATTCTCACACATGTAAACATCATTTTTCTTCTTTGTGACAAGGATACCATCTCTTCTTACAAATCACAAAGAAAAAAAACTGTTTATGTTTCACAAAGAAGTAGTTCATTCATGCGTACCTCGTTGATGTTGGGAACCACAACACAAGGCACAAAACACAATGACAGATGTTTTGTACCCTCTATGCCTTGTCTGGTTGCGAATGCACACAGTCACAAGTCACAGTTGAATGAATTTGAATGTGTGATACCAAAGAAATGGTTTTCTTGGATATGAGGATACCATTTGTGTTATAACGTATGGCAGAAACCTTGAAAAATGTGATGGAATGAATGGATGTTCAAAGACGAACGTATTCCATTGGAATTCATAAACTTTGTTGTGGGACACAAAACAACATTTCGACTTTGCGTTTCACAAAACCCATTTCTAACGTTTGTGTGACATGAAAAAGTGTGTGATTGTCGTATCCGAGAGTACCATTTGTTTTTCTTGTGACAAGAAAAACTATGTGTTAATGTAGGTCACAAAGAAGAAATCTCGTTCATGTGTCACAAAGAAGAAATAGTATGTTATTGCGTGCCTCGTCAATGTGGGGAACTGCCGCATGAGGTGCAAAACTCACTCATACTCTTCGTGCCTTGCTCCGTTCCATATGTACACGTCCAGCTACATCTCCTAGTTCTAACATAGGGCCAATACCCCGAAACAAACAATTCAACAAATCGACGATTGGAGATGTCAATATCTCCATGGCGCACTGCGGTGTCACAAAAATCATTGCCATGCTTACTGTTACCTTGCCTCTCATGTTTCCGAGAAGCACTACGTTCGGAAGTGGTTGTCCCATTCTTTAGTGAGATGCTACATGTAGATGCGTTGACATGAAAATTTCCAACAAATTTTGATGCACTTTTCTATCGTTCAACCGATCTCATGTTTTTGTTTTATGTCCTCCCGGATTTGGCCAGCTTGCCGGATCTTTTCCACGTCAAAAGGTGGTGTGTGCCTGGTAGCCATTGATTTCTGTGGTTGGTTGAATGTCTTCAACCTGCGGGTGTTTGGATGAGTTCCTTGGTTGGGATCTCCACTTTTGCACGTGGAAACCTATCTTCACGTTTTTAAACCATCTTGTTTTTAGCACAAAACATATTATGTATGATGCATGTGTCATTGAGCACATGTGCCGCTCAGGCTCGCCTGTATTCGGGGTCCATTCGCCCTCATCTTGTCTTAAGAACGCACAGGCCCATGCCAATGCAGTTTTCGATGGCTAGGGACAAATGGCCACGCGCCATGCCTTATCCATGCATCCTTACGAGCCTAGATTGGCTCGTGCACGACCGTCAACGCACGGTCCAACCACGGTTGGACCGTGGGTGGACAGTGGTTGGGTCCTTGCTGCGCCCTCTTTACCCGTTTCGCTGCCCGTGACCCCAACCTTGGGTGCGGCTAGTGGTGGTTGGATTTCATTGGTTCTCGTGTTGTCCGTAGGGTTTTTGCCTTGATTGCTGTCAAGATACTACAGGGGGGCTCTCAACCTCAACTCACGCGTATGGGTTTCCTGCGATGCATGTTCAACCAACCTAGCGGGCCCCACATAACGCACCAATGGATGAACGGCATTGGGATGTATGCTGTTAAAACTTGAAAATTGTCCCAGGTTGGGAGAAAACCCTCGAGACATTACTATAAGTGAACGACTTGTTACAGGGGTCCTGAACAAGGGACAAGCATTGTCCAACTTGTGGACTTTTGAAGTCTTCAAGAACATTGAGCAATGCAAGTGTCCTCTAGCGGTCAACCATCGAATCTGACTATAACCAAGCGCAACCCTTATGGAGCATTGAGAGAGGTCGCATGAGATTGCAATTTGTAGTCCTATGCCCATGGACTGCTAAAGGTCCCATCTGGTTGACCGTGGTCCAACTTGCAAACCTGCAAAACATTCCAAGAGGAACTGCATCCGGGATGTATGCATTGCTTGAATTATAAGTGGCTTGACTTCGATGGTCACAGTGACGTCCAAACTGCCAAGCTCAACAAGCGGCCGCACACAAACCTGTGATTCGCACTTAGACCGCAAATCACGATCCCATGCGACCTCTCCCATATAAACCAGTAGCCAATCGTTTCCGCAAAATCATTTGCTATGGCTGAAATTCTTGGATCCCAACAAGGTTAGCCAAAGCAACAATGTGGAAGCCTCCATTTTTGTTGGTTTTGGTGGTTGAGTTCAACTAACCAAGGAAACCAAAAACTACCAGGCGCACCCTGGGGTGCGTGTGGAAACTTCCCACCAGTGCAACTGATGAAGGTCAAAATGAGATGTTTGGACAGCTTGCAAATGTGGAATCCCTACATGGACACAAAAGTACATGCCCTTTGGTCAAGGTCTATTCATCAAGAAAGTCGTACTTATGGACAAAGTCGTCTATCATGTCTTTACAGCAAGATTGACGGTCATTCTTAATGAAGACTAAAGAGGACAAGGATGAAGGAGAATTTGTAAGATGTTTCACCAATTGGATGAGGCAACAATCAAGATTTCATGGAGGAAAACATGCTTCCCGTGCTTAAGGCATACGCCCGACGGTGCATTCTGACCGTTGTCTTATCCAGTCTAATCAGATGAACTCCTCAAAACTTTGCATTTTTGGTGTCGTTTCGATTCGAACGACTTGAGCCGTGGATACGGCCTCTGTTTTTGGTTGTCGAACAGGCTGCGCATCCGGCCTCAGGCCGAGGTCACAGGCCATCACTTATGGGCTTGAGAATTCGAGGACGAAAACCGGTTGATGGCCGGCTGATGGCGTTTGTTTCGAATGTTCATATCACTCACTGCCCATGTAGTTGGCTCTAAACATTTGACATGTTCGCGCCAACTTCGTCAACGCCACAGCTGGTCGTTAAACTGTATTCGACTGATGGTGAATGAACGTGATGGTGATGGACCTAGCGTGACCGACAGCTGCACCTGGCTGTAAGCGCACGTTACTGCCCATCAATGCCCATCAACCCTTTCGGTTGATGGGCGCTGATGGGCAGACCTCGTCATCGCGCAAAACTGGAAATTTTTAATAAAAATACCCGCCCTCAGATCAGATGACACCTGCCTTTTTAGCACGACGGCGAAAGTCGCATTACCGTTGACCCATCTTAAAATAAAAGATTGAACTAGTGGCGGGAAAGACATGATGTTTTTATCCATCAGCGATGGCTGATAGTGTGGCCGTGATGGCTTGTCAATAGTTCCAGATTATCCGTCCAATTAAATTTTGTCGTTCCCGCGGTTCCTTGTAAACCCCATCTGATGGCCAGTGATCCCGGCCCCAATATCTCATGTTCAACATGTTTCGTTCTGTTTATCCGGTTGCACTTCTAGGATATTTCCAGACGCGGCCCGTGACGGTCGGATAGCCTCCAACCGTCATCCACGGGGATGGCGGTTGGAGGCCTCCGTCGTTTCATGTGTCTACCCAGCGGGGAGTCCAGAAAGTATGGCCAACTGCGTGCAATCACGTGGTGCGAATCGGTGCAAGTGGTGCCATATCTGAGACCACCCTGCGAAATCGCCGGATCGCCTCCGAGAGCGATCGGGCGATACTCTCACTTCGCCTGAGGCCTCGTTCGCAGTGGACTAGCGCGCGTGACGGACCGCGCATTCAGCAGCACCTGTCACAGGGAGACGCAGGCGCTTCCGTCTCGTTTTGCTGCCTAGGCTAAGGACGTATCACCAGTCTAGTTGGCCCCAATGGCGAATCTCCATCTTGGAAAAGGACGAGGATTCTGGTGCTGATAGCCCACGGTTCATCCAAGTCGATGCGACGCTTTCTTTGAACTGTCGGCCAAAGTGAAGTATGGCCCAGGTCAACACGGAGACTGTCTTCTCTGCGGAGACGAGTGCTCCAGAAAGAAAAAACGAGGCTGCTCCTCCTCACACACCTCACCGTGTTTCTTCCCACTCCTGCGGCCAGNATGGAAAACTGGGAGTGGTGCCAGCTGTTAGCGTCGACGCCCATCTCTGTCTACTGCGGTGCAGCCCTGAACGAATGGAGCCGCGAGCGCGGAAGTCTGCGCTCCAGTGACCGCCGCATGGCAGCCGACCTCTACAAGCCGCACAACCCCGGCTCGCAGCGCTCGAGTGAAGAGGGTGACTTGGGCGTGGCGGCACGCGCCAGCAAGAGCCACAACGCGATGGCTGCTGCGGTTGGCGGTGGCTGTGGCATTGACAAGGCAGCAGCAGAGCTGTGCGTGGCGGTGGCCGCTCCTGCAGTCGGCTACAGCTCTCTGCTATCGCCAAGAGGTGTCGCTGGCGGCACCAGCGACAGCGACGAATCTGGAGTGGGCTACACTGCTGGTGGCAGCAGTGGGCTCCCCATGAAGGGCGCTGCGGCCGCCAATATGCGAAGCTTCCCTCAGCTCTCTGATGTGCTACACGCGGCCGACCCATCCATGCTCAACGACGTGCCAGAGCTGCTCAATTCTAGGAAACTGCAGCAGCTGCTGCTGCAGCAGCAGCAGCAGCTGCAACAGAGTGGGTTGCGGCGGAAGCTCTCGGGCCATCAGGATGGTGATCTGGAAGGGAATGGTATCCGAGAGTTAGCAGAGGTGCCTTCAAGCCCTGAACTGGGACGGCTCGCTCTTTGCGGAGCCATGGATGCTTCTTCCCTCCCCATCCTCCCCGTCCTCCCTGTCCTCCCTGATCAGCGGCCATTGCCTGGGCCGATGCCACCCAGCCGCAGCTCAATCTTGCCATCAGCAGCAGCAACGGCAGATGCTCACGCCGCGCTGCCGCTCTCCAACGTCAAGTCTGCCGCTTGGAGTGGCGGTGGTGGCCCCGGCAAGAGTGGCGGCCCCTCTCCTCTCTGCCCTTTTGGACGCATTGTCTCCAGTTTAGCTCCATCAGGGATGAAAGTGGTGGGCTCCTCTCCTGCCCCTTCTCCTCTGGGGCTGTCTTGGAGTATGCCAGCCCAGGTGGGGAACAAGGTTGTGTGCCAGCCGCAGCAGCAGGAGCAGCAGCAGCAGCAGGAGCAGCAGCAGCAGCAGCAGAGGAAACGTACATGGGAAGAGGCATGTGGTACGCGTTCTACTCCAGAATCTGGCGCCATTGCTGCAGTAGCTGCTGTTGCAGCAACCAGTGAGGCTGGACGTGATGAACATAAAAAACCAAGAAGCGTCAACAATGATGTAGAAAATGATGACAAGCTCGATTGGCAGCCTCGAATGCGCAAGGCCACCTGGAATGGCAGGGACGGTGGATGTGGAAGCAGTGATGGAGGTAGAGCCGGGAGCTGCAGCGGCAGCGGCAGCGGACAGAGGATAAAAGCAAAGAGCATGTCGGAGAGACAACGGCGCGACCGCATCAGTGACGCACTGACACGGCTGCGCACAGCGGTGAATGGGCACGGCGACATGGCGTCCATGTTGAACCATGCCGTGAACACGCTACAGACACTGCAGCAAGCTAACAAACAGCTGGAGCTGGAGCTGCTGCAGCACAGGCTGCTGTGCTCGTGCGATGCAACCAACACCCCTCTCCACTGCCAGCACCTGTGAGAGGTAGGGAGGAGTGCTAAAGCACAAGCGGCCACAGTTAGGATGGTCGCAAGAAAAACCGTGTAGCCACAGGGCTTCATTGTAAAGTAGTCTAATAGAAGTACACACAAGAGGGCAAGTGAACGCTGTTTTAGAAGGCAAGACATTGAGTGACCAGCATGAAGTTGCGTCACGGTGGACGATAAAGCAGCTGTCTTTCGGCACTGTCGGCAGTGCACAAACCAGCACACCATTACCCTGCCTGAAAGCCAGGTCTGCGCGTACAATCATGACGCCTTTCTTCCTGACTAGTTCTGCTCCTCTTGCCACCCCTCCCTTTGGTTTCAAACGTTGTACATAGAGACGGCAAGTGCGTGGAAAAAGAGTGAGTTTTGCAAAACGTTTCGCTGTGGATGTGGGACATCTGTTACACTTGGTGGTAAAACGTATGGGAACTCACATAGCTTGACACTACAGGACTGTAGAATGTTAGGTTCAGTGCGAGAAAGACCCCCCTCTCTTCCCAGCCTCCAACCCCCCAACAAACACACACACACACACACACAC
>SZWC01001771.1:39664-71127 GCA_023375785.1 Penium margaritaceum | reverse complement strand
CCACCCACCCATGCAAGCCCGCACGTACACACATGCACACACATGTCAGGATGAGATTCGCGTGGTGCGGTCCCGACGTTTGTCTGATCGTCTCTAGTGGTTCACCTCTACTGTTTTGGGCGAATCTAAGACTGAGCATGAGCTTTCTGGTCGCCTCACGCTATGTGAGCAGGAATTTAGAGACATTCAGTTTGCGAAAGGAATAACGTCATTTTGCGTTAGTTTTTAAACATGGACATGATCACAACATTTAAAGGGCTAGTCATGAGCTTTTCAATGCACCAAAGTGCGCGCAATTCGGCCAAGCGTAGCTCAAGTAATGCTTGCCGAAGCGCAAGTCTCACCCACCACAGAAGCCTGACGCCGCCACTCGCCGTGGCGCCTTCGTTCACGTGCGAAGCGCCTTCCCCAAGGCGCATATCCCATTGCACATGGTGTGGGGGTCTCCTGCACTGTTTCCACGCACCCTACCCACTTTTGGGTCGTGTTTGGTGATGGGGTGTGATGAGGTTCGAAATCTGTCCGCGGACCTGCAGTCAGAATTTTGACCAAGTCCCCGACTAACAAAACGTGCTACTGAGTTTCGGACGCCGAGCCAGATTTTTGGCTGTCCCTCAATAACAACCTGCACTACTGGATCCGGTGGATGATCCGCTGGATCAGGTGGATCATCCACCGGACGCCTCGGCAGGCCTATCGGAGCATTTTCTCCAGATGGTATTTTTGTTACTCGGTCCGGTCGATTATCGACCGGATTTCGAATCGCAGCCGGCTCCCAGAGCCGCTGCGCATACCCCAACTTTGGAAGGCCATATCTCCCTCGATACTTGTCCGATTCCGGGGAAACAACTGAGAAAGTGCGTAGAAGCTTCCTAGCAACACAGCCGCTGACCGGGCGTCAGTGCCTAGTCAGACGGTGACGACAGGCACAGGTCGTACACACAACGGCAAGGGTTTGGCTAGGAGACACAAGTCAAAGTGTCAGAATGCTTCAATATAGCATATGCAGAGAGATATGACAACTGACAGGTCCAGGGCATAAATACCTGCCGCGGCGCACGGCGGGTGTCGCACGCGGCAGTCCAAGAGCTGTCCTAAAACCGGCCCAAAACCACTGTTTTGGCCGTAACTCTGCGCACACATGTCAGAATCCTACGTCGTCTGAACCTAGACGTGCAAAATCAAAAGACGCACACAACGACTGGTCACATGCATGCATCCATCGACTGACACCGAGTATACAATGCAAAAACATGCAAATGGGCCTCATGCCCAGTCCGCCGAAAGGCGCCTGCAAGACGTAGAAGGCACAGCAAGGAGTCCCGGTGACATCTGGGGCTCTGGAACAGTGGTCGGTCAGCTCCAGACGGGTAGTCCGCCGCCTGTCGTCGCGCCGGTGTCACCAGGGCCGCCTGCCTCAGGGATCTGCACGAGTATGGACACGGCCGAGTGGTCACAGTAAACTGTACAGGAACGGCACAAAGCANAACACTCCCCCATGACCCGATGGTACGCATGTCCATACGCGTGCAACACTGGTACAACCACATAGTGAGTGACACAGACAGATGAGACGGCAACGTACATCCCACACTCAACCACTGTCACGCACGGGGCGAAGCCCAACAGAAAGAATGGACACCAGGAACTTTCCGCGGGCAAGTGCCTTTGTCAAGAAATCAACTCGCTGCAAGTCAGTGCCAACCCACATGATGGAGATCACGCGTCGCTCCACCAGATAACGAACGAAGTGATGCTCAACCGCAATATGCTTTGTGCGAGCATGAAAAACACCAGAGTTCTTCGCAATGGCGAGAGCACTCTGGTTGTCGCAACGCAGCACAATGGCGGGTACTGACTGCCCAAGCTCAAGAAGCAAGCGCTGCAGCCAAACTACCTCAGCAGCCCCTGCCCCCAAAGCCACATACTCTGCCTCCGACGAGCTACGTGCGATGCAGCCCTGCTTCCCACTTCGCCAAGACAAAGCGGTACCACCGAGCAGAAACACGTAGCCAGTGCGACTGCACCCGTCAGGACTCCAAGCCCAGTCGCTGTCAGTGTAGCCGTCAAGGACCACCGAACACCGCCGACAAAAGCAGAGTCTGAGATACGGCGTGGAGACCACATACCGTACCACTCGCACAGCCGCGTGAAGAGCTCTTGCACGTGGAGCCTGCGAGAACTGAGCGAGGAGGTTGACGGCGAACGCGATGTCGGGACGCGTGGTAGTGGCCAGGTACATCAGAGATCCGATAAGACGGAGGTACAAGGTCACGTCCACTGTCTCCCCCAGCTGTGTAGGGTCATCCACCTTCAGGGCATCCTGCCCATCAGGTGTGAGTGGTGTGGAAGCAGTGGGCACTGCACCAAGGAGATCGCTAAAGCGCTCCCCCACGACTCGTGCGTATCGGGCCTGATGCAGCAACAGTGTCCGATGTCTGCGATCTCGCACAATCTCCATACCAAGAAACACCGATGCAGGACCGGGGTCCTTCATCCTGTAGGCGGTCTGCAGGACAACCTTGGCCTCCTTCACGGCCTCCAGCGACGGAGACGCGATCAGAAGGTCATCAACATAGACCAGGATGGCAGTAAACCGCTCGGATGTCGGTAGGATGAAGAGTGAGGGGTCTGCCTCGCTCTGTACGTATCCTGCGTGAGTCAAGGTGCCAGTGATCTCCCGGTTCCAACACCGTGGAGACTGCTTGAGGCCGTACAAGGACTTGCGCAAGCGCCAGACCTTGTCACCGTCCCCAAAGCTTGGTGGCTGAGCCACGTAGATCTCCTCATCCAAAGAGCCATGGAGGAACACGTTGTTCACATCCATCTGGTGTAGTTCCCAGTCACGCAGAGCTACTACACCGAACAGAGCTCGAGCTGAGGTCATGCGGCCGACAGGGGCAAAGGTGTCAGTGTAATCAACTCCCTCAATCTGAGAGAACCCCTTGACGACCAAGCGGGCCTTGTAGCGTTCCAGTGAGCCATCCGGCTTCACTTGCTTGCAAAAGACCCACTTGACCTGAATCGCCTTCCTCCCAGGGGGAAGGTCGACCAGCTCGTAGACTCCGTGCTCTTGGACAGCGCGAAGCTCATCCTCGCAAGCAGCTCGCCAGGCATCAGCATCGTGCGATGAGAAAGCCTCCCTCAATGTGCTCGGGTCCGGCGCCATAGAGGGGGAACTCTGCGTGGCCAGTGCACACGCCTCAGTTTCTGGCCTGACGGCCACAAGATCAGCTGCTGCATCACAGGCGATATGGAACTCGCGAGTGACCAGGTCGTGCCCTATGGGGCACGCTGGGTGTACCTCTGAAAGCTCAGTGCGGAAACTCAGGCCTAAGGCCTTTGTGCCTGGATCACCGCTCGCGATGCTGCGAGAGGAACGTCTGGGTCCGGAACCCGAAGCTCGCTGAGCTCCAGAATCCAGTGGTCGAAGGCGACCACCGGGCTCACGGGAGTAACCGGAGGTCGAGGGGCGCACCTCAGGCTCAGGAACAGGTACGACCACAGGGACAGGTACGACCACAGCTAGTGAGGGCTGAGACGAGGCACTCGGAGAAGCCGTGCGCGGAGATGCGTGTGTGGGGGACACTGAGCTGGGGATGACAGCGGGCAAGGCTGGGCCGGACACTGAGACAGGAGTGTCAGCCGACGTAGAGACAGGAGTGGTCTGGGCTGGGTGAGACGCCGGAACAGGGATGCCAGTGGATACAGAGGGTGATGCAGGAGGAGGCGTGGGAGCAGTGGTACCTGTGGGGTGCGAAGCTGGCTGGACAGGCGGGATCTCTGGACCAACAGCAATGATAGCTGGATCATCAAGTGCTGGAGATCGAGAGGGGACTCGAGCGGACACATCAGCCTGGCGAGGAATGGTCACTGGCAAAGAGCTCTCCCCCATCCGCCGAGGACCCTCACAGGAAGGGACATGAGCTGCAGAGAGCGCTGTGATCGAAGTCAGATCACGGTATGTGAGTGACTCAAAAAACAGCGCGTCACGGGACTCAATGACACGACGGCGAGTGGGGTCCCAAAAACGCCAGGCCTTCGACCGCGGGGAGATGCCGATGAAGGCACACAAGCGACCCCGAGGGGAGACCTTGGACCCCTGCTGGTCCTCGGTGTACCATACGGAGGCCNGCTCGTACGGTGTAACATGATCCGGAAGCGGACCATGCGGGAGGCGGTTCCAGACCCAAGTCATGTAGGCGAAGCCCTCGAATGCGAAGGACTCCGGGAGACCGCACTCAGACCACATGGCGCGGACCGCATCCTCCATGGTGCGGTTCCAGCGCTCAGATACACCGTTCTGCTGTGGGGTAGCAGGAGCAGAGACCTGGTGAAAGATGACGTGCTCAGCAAAGAAAGAGTCCATCTCGCCGAGGAACTCGCCGCCGCGATCCGAGCAAAAGGTATGTAGCGTGTGGCGAGACTGACGCTCAACCATCACGAGCCAGATCCAAACTGCAAGGGCGGCGTCGCTCTTCTGACGCAGACTGTAGACCCACCGCATCCGGGTGAAGTCATCAGTCAGTGTGAGAACATACCGGCCCCTCTCGGACAGCGACTCGACCGGGAGAGGACCGAGCAGGTCCGAGTGGACCAACTCGAGGGGCCTCAGCGCTGGGGAACGCGAATCAGGGTAAGTGCACCGGTGCATCTTACCCTGAGCGCAAAAAAGACAGTCAGTCTTGGATGGCTTCTCGAAAGAAGCCACGTCAAGACCAAGAGCGGGCTGTGTCCGGATGAGTTTCGACACAGTGTCGGGGCCCACGTGACACAGACGTTGGTGAAGCAACCGCTGGTGTTCCGGGGATAGAACACTAGTGACAAAAACGCGACCAGAGGAGGAGGGAGAGCAAGGGGAGGAGGGCCGAGCAATGCGGTATAAATCATCTACGACTGAAGCACGCAGGACAATACTACGGGTGTCAAGAGCAGTCACAGTCGCTGAATCAGCGGTATGCTCAACGGAGAGACCCATCAGAGTGCAGGCACGCACAGACAGCAGACTGAGCTCAAGATCAGGCACAAACAGCACGTCAGAGAGATACAGGGGGCCAGACGGACCATCAAAGCATACAACCCCAACACCGTGAACCGGTAAGGACTGACCAGAACCTGTACGAACTGAACAGACAGTCGTGACAGGACCAAGTACCACAAAGTCACTACGACGACACGTCATGTGGTGGGTGGCACTGGAATCGATGATCCAAGTGCCACCAGAGTCACAACTGGTGGACGTCACTGTACAACGAGCAATAGAACACTCGGCATTAGAGGGACGTTGAGCCGTCAGTGGGACGGAACGACGTACATCACGAAGGTGAGACTCATGAATCCAGTTAGTGCAGTTAGGCCCATCATCATCACATGCACACTGTGCTCCCCCACACGTGTCATCACGAGTCACGAGGACGGACGAACAAGCAGTCTGTGACCCACTCGACGATGACAACACACTCGCACCTCCCTCAAAGCGAAGCGCCAGAAGATGACGAAGCTCGGCGATGGTGCGGTCACGTGGGTCTGGATCATTGCTGCTCGTCGGTGAGGATGCAGGGACAGCTTCAGTCGTAGTCGCCGTGCGTCCAGAGGAGTGTGCGGTCGACGTGCCGGACGCGGTGCAAGCAGCATGGGTAGCCTGAAGTCCGCGAGTGATGCACTCCCAGTCGAGCAGCTGCTGGCACTCGGTATAGCGATGGGCACCTCCACAGTTGTAGCAGTGCATGGAACGACCACTGCTACCACTGGATGACGACTGCTGCTGACCCGATCCGCGCTTCCTATTCTTCTTCTTCCCCTGGGCAGCAGTTGCAACGCCTTGCGTCTGCGTGGGTGTGGAGGAGGAAGATGAGGTCGTGATGGAGGAAGGTGAGGGTGACTGCAGGAGGGAAGATGGTGGTGAGGCGAGGACTGCTGCAGCAAGGGAAGTCTCTTGATGTGCTACTGCTGCCTCGCGGGCCGACGTCACCTGGAGGAAAAGCTGATGGGCCCACGGGAGCAGCTGCAGGGTGGCTGAGAAAGGCTGGAGAGCAGCGTTGTTATACTGTGTGAATATGTCGGTGTACTCCAGGCGAACTCCGAGCATGATCGTCCGAAGCGCCCACAGTTGTGTGCCCCCTGAGGTCCCCAGGCGCGTGTAGATATGCATGGCGCGTCGCCAGTAATCCGCTGCAGGCTCCGCTAGTCCCTGACGGAGAGAGTGGAAAGTGTGAATGTGTGACGCACGCGTGGCGTGCGTCTCTGCAGCCAGTAGGGACAACGCCAGATCCCAGCCTCCACGAGGATCAGCTCCGGTGCCTGTGCCAGCCTCGCCGAGAAAGGGACGGAAGTCAACGACAGTCTCGCGTGGCATGGCGTAGAGAAGCCCTCGCATGGCCGGGGCTGCTGTCAGCACCTGTGCTGGATCTGTAGACTGGTATGGGCTGTGGTAGTAAGGCCACACTCCCTCAGAAGTGGCCCACACCTGGAACAGGATCTCCCAGCAATCAAATCCATCCTCGCTGATGTACCGTGGAGGTGATGCCTCAAAGTTCTTTGGCTGCCGCTCCGTGGGGAGAGCAGCCGCAGGCTGAAGAGGGCGAGTGACGAGAAAAACTCGTGGAAGGGGGTGATCACTGGGGAAGTCAGGTGACGATCGTATCGGGGACACGGGTGGAGGTCGGATACCCGTCTGCAGCTGACGGAGGCGCTCCTGTAGAAGACGAATCTCTCGCTCTTGGGAGTCATCCTCGAAGCCTGGCATGAATGGCTCGTCATCAAGGAGGTCCGCAGGTGGTGGGGAGACCACACCAGGAGGTGAAGCAGGCGGGGCACCTGTCACGGGCACCTGAGCCGAGTGCTGGGTGGAGGCCGCAACGCCGGCAGATCCCTCAAAAATCCGTGGAGGAGCCGTGGACTGAGCGCGTAGGAGCTCAGTCAGTGTGCGGATAGCGTCAATCTGCTCTCGCTGCAGACGACGCATCTCCTCCTGCTGGCTGCGCAGGTCCTCAATGGCCTGCGAGCAAGGGCTCAATACCCCTGAAGAAGAGGAGGAGGGATCACCTGGTCCCTTGTCCTTGTCGTCGGGCGAACTCATGTCGCTGCTCACTATGGGACGACAGGTCAAGTTTGCCGGATTTCAAAACCGTTTGCGTTTCTCGGGGAGTTGAAATGCTGGCAACTTTTGACTTTTTGGTTGAAATTTTGGCTAAGTGTAATGCTGACGTCAGCAAGTGGTTGCTGACGTCAGCACGACCTGATGACATCAGCAACCAACAATGCTGACGTCAGCCCGTCCCCTCCTTTTTTTTCCTTTTCTTGTCACGGTTCTGCCGCTGCGCGGTGGCGCGCGGCAGCTCCACGGAAGCTGCGCAGCAGCTTCCGCCCAGCTACTGCTGCAGCTGTGCTGTCAGTTGCAGCAGCAGCTGTGTAGCTGCGTGTGCAGCGGTGGCAGCAGCGGCTGTGCTGCTGCTGCTGCTGCTGCGCGCGGCGGCTGCTGCTACGCGCTGCGCTGCTGCTGCGCGTTGCAGCTGCTGCTGGCTGCCGCCGCCGCGCGCTGCTGCAAGCTGCCGCAGCCGCGTGCTGCTGCTGTTGCCACTGCTACGCTACTGCTGCCGCCGCGAATGCCGCTACTGCTGCTGTGCCGCTGCCGCTGCTGCGCTGCTGCTGCCGACGCCGCTGCTGCGCTGCTGCTGCCGCCGCTGCTGCCACGCTGTTGTGGCGGCCGCTGCTACTGCTCTGCTGCTGCGCGGCTGCCGTTGCCGCCTCTGCTGCTGCTGCTCTGCTGCTGCGGCTGTGGGGGGAAGTGGCGGCTGCACGCACCGCAGCCGCCACACACCTCTGCGTGGTGGTACGCGCTGCTGCTGCTGCCTCAGCAGCTGCGATCTCACGTGGTGGGTGGAGTGCGCGGACGGCGAACGGCCGTCTCCAACGGGTCCCAGAAGATCTGCTGTAGCGGTGACTCTCACTGCTGCTGCTCTGCTGCGTCTCTGCTACGCAGCTCAGTGAGAATTGTCTCACTGCTTTGATACCATGAGAAAGTGCGTAGAAGTTTCCTAGCAACACAGCCGCTGACCGGGCGTCAGTGCCTAGTCAGACGGTGAGGACAGTCACAGGTCGTACACACAACGGCAAGGGTTTGGCTAGGAGACACAAGTCAAAGTGTCAGAATGCTTCAATATAGCATATGCAGAGAGAAATGACAACTGACAGGTCCAGGGCATAAATACCTGCCGCGGCGCACGGCGGGTGTCGCACGCGGCAGTCCAAGAGCTGTCCTAAAACCGGCCCAAAACCACTGTTTTGGCCGTAACTCTGCGCACACATGTCAGAATCCTACGCCGTCTGAACCTAGACGTGCAAAATCAAAAGACGCACACAACGACTGGTCACATGCATGCATCCATCAACTGACAGCGAGTATACAATGCAAAAACATGCAAATGGGCCTCATGCCCAGTCCGCCGAAAGGCGCCTGCAAGACGTAGAAGGCACAGCAAGGAGTCCCGGTGACATCTGGGGCTCTGGAACAGTGGTCGGTCAGCTCCAGACGGGTAGTCCGCCGCCTGTCGTCGCGCCGGTGTCACCAGGGCCGCCTGTCTCAGGGATCTGCACGAGTATGGACACGGCCGAGTGGTCACAGTAAACTGTACAGGAACGGCACAAAGCACAACAACAACTTCCACCGGATTCAGCAACTCGTCAACTTTCAGGGGCAATCCTCCATTTTAGGATCCGCGCAAATGTTGTGTCGCCAGATCCGCCAAACGGAGTTTCCATTTTCTGGCGGCTCGTCAGCGCCTCCCGGCGCCGCACTTGGGCATGCGGAGGGGCAATTTTTCAACATTCTCCCCCTTGCACCTGCGATGCCCGCTACTCGAGCTTGCTCTCACTCATCTTTTGCTGCGCCCTCCAGCCCGTCATAGCTGGTCATCCCAAGTCCGGCAACGCTCATTGCGTGCCGGTCCGCGGGTTGCGCCTTGGTCAAGCAATCCGCAAGCATGTTGTGCGTGTTGCAGTGCTGCAGCACCACCTGTCCCTTCTCGACCATGTCCCGTGCGTAGTGATAACGCACGTCGATGTGCTTCGTCCTCCTGTGCTGCGTCGGGTTGTTGGTCAGCGTGATGGAGCCGGTGTTGTCCTCTTATACCACTGTAGGCTCCAGCTGCGGTATTTCCAGCTCCCCTAGCAACCTGCGGCACCGCACCGCCTCCTTGACCGCCTCGACAAGCGCGATGTACTCTGCTTCCACTGTGGAGGTGGCGACGCAGTCCTGCTTCCTGCTGCACCACGAGACCGCTGCACCAGCGAGGAAGAACACGTACCCGGATGTGGATTTCCGCTTGTCCACATCCCCAGCGTAGTCTGCGTCCGTGTAGCAGACCAGACGCAATGGGTCCGTGCGCCTTTTGCCGTCGAACCTCAGGCACGCGTGTCGTGTTGCCTGCAGGTAGCGGAGGATGCGCTTGACCGCCTGCCAGTGTAGTGGCCCTGGGTCGGCCACGTACCTGCTCACTTGGCTCACCGCGTAGGTCAGACCCGGTCGAGTCGCCACCATGGCGTACATGAGGCTGCCCACCGCCGATTGGTAAGGCACCCCTGCCATATCCTCCCGCTCTTCTTTTGTTTGCGGCGCCATTGCCGCACTTAGTTCATAGGTCGTGGAGACAGGATTGCATACTGGTTTACAGTCCTCCATGCCGTACCGCTTCAGCACCTCGGCCACGTATTTGGCCTGCCCCTGCTCCAGCGTGCGCGCCCTCCGGTTCCGCGTAATGCTCACCCCGAGGTAGAACTCCAGCTCCCCCATGTCCGACATGTGGAACCCGCTGCTCAACTGCTCTTTCAGCTGCTGTAGGCTTGGCAGGTCTGAGGAGCACAAGATAAGATCGTCCACGTAGAGTGCGACAATCTGATGGAGCTTCTTCCTGCGCCGCACGTACACACTGTGATCCGCCTCACAGCGCTTGAAGCCGAGTTGTGCCATGAAGCTGTCCATCTGTTGGTACCAGCATCGGGGCGATTGTTTTAGCCCGTACAAGGACTTCCGCACCTTGCACACCTTGTCCTCCGGCGCCTCCACCCCCTCTGGCACCTCCATGTAGATTTCTTTGTCGATGATGCCATTAAGGAATGCCGTCTTTACGTCCATTTGGTGGAGCACCATGTCCTTCGCGGCTGCCACCGCAAGGATTGCCCGGATGCTTGTGAACTTGGCGACGGGGGCGAACGTCTCATCGTAGTGCTCGCCCTCACGCTGTTCGTACCACGAGCCGCGCCTTGTACTTTTAAACCACACCTACCTTTGTGAACTTGGTCTTGAAGACCCACTTGGAGCCGATGACCTTGGCGTCTTTCGGCCTGTCAACCAGCTGCCACGTGTCGTTTTCAGCAATGGACGCCAAGTCCGACTTGATGGCGGCATCCCACTGCTTTCCATCGGGCCGCGCAAGCGCTTCTTGCACGGTCGTCGGCTCCGTTGCTGCAGCCAGCATGCACCGCAGCATGCCGATCTATCGACCAGTGCCTGCGTCGAAACGCTTCCCCGCTCTCCGCTGCCTCCCGCTGCGGCACGGCAGTCTTGACGGCGTCTCGTCGCTCTGCTGCGATCCTTCCGACTGAGCCCGCTCCGGTGAATCATCAACTGGACGGCTTCCTGAGGATTCTTCCCGCTCTGGTGAACCGTCAACTGGACGGGCGGTGCGTCCGGAGGATTTTTCTCCGACACCCGACGCAAACTCTGCCGGGAGTACGCGCTTCGGCACCCGCGGTGCCTCCTTCGACGGATCATTCCGCAGGATCTCCAGCCCAGCTGCGTTGTCGTCGGAGTCCACCGCGTTGGCTGCTGCACCTGCTACACCGCCGCGCTCCGACGCCGCATCATCGACCTCCGCGTCCGCCGGCTCCTCCTCGTAGTCAAGGAGCTGGAACCACTCCCCCTGTTTTGGAGTGTTCCCGACGCTCATGTTGTTGCTGCTGCTGCTGAAGCTCTGCTGCTCATCAAACTCGACGTCACGGCTGCGTATGATCTCTTGCGTGTGCGGGTCCCAGAGCCGATACGCCTTTTGCGTGCTCTCGTAGCCNTCCGCCGGCTCCTCCTCGTAGTCAAGGAGCTGGAACCACTCCCCCTGTTTTGGAGTGTTCCCGACGCTCATGTTGTTGCTGCTGCTGCTGAAGCTCTGCTGCTCATCAAACTCGACGTCACGGCTGCGTATGATCTCTTGCGTGTGCGGGTCCCAGAGCCGATACGCCTTTTGCGTGCTCTCGTAGCCAAGGAACAAGCACGGCTTTGTCCGCGGTTCTAGCTTGCTGTCGCGTCGTTGCACCGCCTGCTCCATCACGTGCGCCTTGCACCCGAACACCTTCAGATGCGCCACGTTTGGCTTGCGCCCGCTCCAAACCTCCTGCGGCGTCTTCCAGCCGCCCTTACCCTTGAGCAACGCTGTTGGGGTGAGGTTGATGGTGTAGCTTGCTGTACGCGCAGCCTCCGCCCAGAAACCTCGCGGCAACCCCACATCCACAAGCATGGTCCGCACCATGTTGAGCAGTGTTTGGTTCGCTCGCTCTGCCACTCCGTTGGACTGTGGCGAGTACGGCGTAGTGGGTTCCCACTTGATGCCCTGCTGCTTCATCCACCCACTGCAGCCCACGTACTCTCCGCCATTGTCGCTGCGTAGAGCTCTCACCTTCCGGCCAGTCTGCCTCTCCACCGCTACGACATACTCCTTCAATCGGTCCAGGACCTTGCCCTTCCGCTTCATGAAGTACACGTAGAGCTTCCTGCTACAGTCGTCAATGAAGGTGACGAAGTATCTGAAGCCGCCATTTGACAGCGTTTTGAACGGTCCGCACACGTCGCTGTGCACGACCTCCAGCAGGTCCTTTGCGCGAGCTGCGTTCTCGTTGAACAGCTTGCGCCGCGCCTTGCCCAAAATGCAAGGCACGCATTTTTTGTGTGCTGCTGCATTTGCTATTGCGTCTGCACCGTCGATGACAAGGCCGCGCACCATGTCGCGCTTCGCCATCTCCTTAACGGTTGCGGGTGCCGAATGCCCCAACCTTCGGTGCCAGAGCTCCATATCAGCGCGTCCTCCCTTGGCCATGTTGACGACGCGCTCCTACGAATCTGCTACGTCGGATGCCGCGGGGACCACCTTGGTCTCCACGATGTAGAGACCGCCCTCGCGCTTCGCCTCCAGCACGACCTCGCCGTCGCCGTCAATGCGCACCACTGCGCATTTCCTACGGAAGAGCACCTCATACCCCTTGTCCGTCAAGCGGCTGACACTCGAAATGTCAGCCAGGGCGGGGACGTGCTGCACATCACGGATTGTGCACAGCTCCTTCTTACCGCCCACCACAACTTCCACCTCCACGTCGCCTTGGCCGGCCGCCGGCTCGACTTTGTCATTCGCGACCACCATTGACTTGGAGGACTTCTCGTAGGTGACGAACCCCACCTTTTCGACTTCGGTGTGCTCCTCGGCCCCGGAATCCAGGCACCGCCTGTTGGCCTTCTTGAGGAAGTGGTTCTTGTTACCGTTGAGGAGCGACCTGCCCTTGCTGTTTTTGCCGCCGGTCTTCGCCTCCTCCGGGAACTCACGGGCCCAATGGCCCTCTTTGCCGCAATTGCGGCACGCACCTTTCTTGGCGCCCTTCTTGCCGCCGCCCTTTCCGCCACTTCCTCGGCCCCCGCTTCCGCCACCACATGTTTTGGTGACGAGGGCCGATGAGGAAGACGAGAACTCCCCGCAGCTCCATCGCTGCGCCTTGTTGCGGATGTACTCTCTGACCGCGCCATAGGTGAGCTTGTCCTTTGACCATCCTCCGAGAACGGTGATGAGTGGGCCCCAACTGTCAGGTAGGGCCATGAGGAGGGCCATCGCCTGTAGCTGCATGTCGATCTTCCACCCCACGTCGTTGCATTGTAAGGCGAGCGACTCGATCTACTGCATGGCGGAGATGACATCTCCCTCCTCGATTCTCGCCATGAGGAGTCGCTTCATCGCGAAGATTTTGTTCACGAGCGACTTGGATTGGTGGATGGCACAGAGCTTTTGCCAAGCTTTGGCTGCCAGCTTGCAGCCTTGGAAGTAGCCCCACTGCGACTCGGCTGTCCCAGACACCAGGAGCATGAGCGCCTTCGTGTTCTTCTTTTCGAAGGCCTGCTTCTCCGCGTCCGTAGCAGTCGCCTCTCCGAGCGCCTCCTTTCCCAGCATGACATCCAGCAGCCCCTTATGCGAGAGGTGCAGTTCAAACTGCCACCTCCCTAGCCCGAAACCCGGGCCGCCCGCATGCTTCTGAATGGGTTGCGTCTCCTTCTGCGCCATGTGCAAAGCTGCTACTCCGACGTGTTCTCAGAACTTCACTGCGACGTCCAAAATGACGATCCCAAGCGCTACGGAAGACGTGAACGTTAGAGGCGTTCAGACCAGTGGGCCCATAACCCTTTGTCAGGATGAGATCCACGTGGTGCGGTCTTGACGTTTGTCTGATCATCTCTAGTGGTTCACGTCTACTGTTTTGGGCGAATCAGAGACTGAGCGTGAGCTTTCTGGTCGCCTCAAGCTATGTGAGCAAGAATTTAGTGAAAGTCAGTTTGCGAAGGGAATAATGTCATTTTGCGTTAGTTTTTGAAAATAGACATGATCACAATATTTATAGGGCTAGTCATGAGCTTTTCAACGCACCAAACTGCGCGCCAAGCGTAGCTTAAGTTATGCTTGCCGAAGCGCAGATCTCACCCACCACAGAAGCCTGACGCCGCCACTCGCCGTGGCGCCTTCGTTCACGTGCGAAGCGCCTTTCCCAAGGCGCATATCCCATTGCACATGGTGTGGGGGTCTCCTGCACTGTTTCCACGCACCCTACCCACTTTTGGGTCGTGTTTGGTGATGGGGTGTGACGAGGTTCGAAGCCTATCCGCGGACCTTCAGTCAGAATTTTGACCAAGTCCCCGAGTAACAAAACGTGCTACTGAGTTTCGGACGCCGAGCCAGATTTTTGGCTGTCCCTCAGCAACAACCTGCACTACTGGATCCGGTGGATGATCCGCCGGATGAGGTGGATCATCAACCGGACGCCTCGGCAGGCCTATCGGAGCATTTTCTCCAGATGGTTTTCTTGTTACTCGGTCCGGTCGATTATCGACCGGATTTCGAGTCGCAGCCGGCTCCCAGAGCCGCTGCGCATACCCCAACTTTGGAAGGCCATACCTCCCTCGATACTTGTCCGATTCTTGGGAAACAACTTTCACCGGATTTAGCAACTGGCCAACTTTCAGGGGAAATCCTCCATTTGAGGATCCGAGCAAATGTTGAGTCGCCAGATCCACCGATGCGGAGTTTCTCTTTTCTGGCGCCTCGTCAGCGCCTCCCGGCGCCGCACTTGGACATGCGGAGGGGCAATTATTCAACAACACATGCACGCACACACACACACACACACACACACACACACACACACACACACACACACACACACACACACACACACACACACAGACACACACGCATACACACACACACCCACACACACACATGCACACACACACATGCACACACACAAAAACACACACACACACACACACATACACACACACACATGCACACGCGCGCACACACACACACACACCCACTCATACACACACACATGCACATGCACATTCACATGCACTTACTCATTCCTTCACTCACTCACTCTCTCCCTCACTCACTCACTCACTCACTCACTCACTCACTCGCTCACTCACTCACTCCCTCACTCACCCACCCACTCACTCCCTCACTCATTCACTCACTCACTCACTCACACACTCACTCACTCACTCACTCACTCACTCTCTCTCTCACTCACTCATTCACTCACTCACTCACTCACTCACTCAGTCAGTCAGTCACTCACTCACTCACTCACTCACTCACTCACTCGCTCACTCACTCACTCCCTCACTCACCCACCCACTCACTCCCTCACTCATTCACTCACTCACTCACTCACACACTCACTCACTCACTCACTCACTCACTCTCTCTCTCACTCACTCATTCACTCACTCACTCACTCACTCACTCAGTCAGTCAGTCACTCACTCACTCACTCACTCACTCACTCACTCGCTCACTCACTCACTCCCTCACTCACCCACCCACTCACTCCCTCACTCATTCACTCACTCACTCACTCACACACTCACTCACTCACTCACTCACTCACTCTCTCTCTCACTCACTCATTCACTCACTCACTCACTCACTCACTCAGTCAGTCAGTCACTCACTCACTCACTCACTCACTCACTCACTCGCTCACTCACTCACTCCCTCACTCACCCACCCACTCACTCCCTCACTCATTCACTCACTCACTCACTCACACACTCACTCACTCACTCACTCACTCACTCTCTCTCTCACTCACTCATTCACTCACTCACTCACTCACTCACTCAGTCAGTCAGTCACTCACTCACTCACTCACTCACTCACTCACTCGCTCACTCACTCACTCCCTCACTCACCCACCCACTCACTCCCTCACTCATTCACTCACTCACTCACTCACACACTCACTCACTCACTCACTCACTCACTCTCTCTCTCACTCACTCATTCACTCACTCACTCACTCACTCACTCAGTCAGTCAGTCACTCACTCACTCACTCACTCACTCACTCACTCGCTCACTCACTCACTCCCTCACTCACCCACCCACTCACTCCCTCACTCATTCACTCACTCACTCACTCACACACTCACTCACTCACTCACTCACTCACTCTCTCTCTCACTCACTCATTCACTCACTCACTCACTCACTCACTCAGTCAGTCAGTCACTCACTCACTCACTCACTCACTCACTCACTCGCTCACTCACTCACTCCCTCACTCACCCACCCACTCACTCCCTCACTCATTCACTCACTCACTCACTCACACACTCACTCACTCACTCACTCACTCACTCTCTCTCTCACTCACTCATTCACTCACTCACTCACTCACTCACTCAGTCAGTCAGTCACTCACTCACTCACTCACTCACTCACTCACTCGCTCACTCACTCACTCCCTCACTCACCCACCCACTCACTCCCTCACTCATTCACTCACTCACTCACTCACACACTCACTCACTCACTCACTCACTCACTCTCTCTCTCACTCACTCATTCACTCACTCACTCACTCACTCACTCAGTCAGTCAGTCACTCACTCACTCACTCACTCACTCACTCACTCGCTCACTCACTCACTCCCTCACTCACCCACCCACTCACTCCCTCACTCATTCACTCACTCACTCACTCACACACTCACTCACTCACTCACTCACTCACTCTCTCTCTCACTCACTCATTCACTCACTCACTCACTCACTCACTCAGTCAGTCAGTCACTCACTCACTCACTCACTCACTCACTCACTCGCTCACTCACTCACTCCCTCACTCACCCACCCACTCACTCCCTCACTCATTCACTCACTCACTCACTCACACACTCACTCACTCACTCACTCACTCACTCTCTCTCTCACTCACTCATTCACTCACTCACTCACTCACTCACTCAGTCAGTCAGTCACTCACTCACTCACTCACTCACTCACTCACTCGCTCACTCACTCACTCCCTCACTCACCCACCCACTCACTCCCTCACTCATTCACTCACTCACTCACTCACACACTCACTCACTCACTCACTCACTCACTCTCTCTCTCACTCACTCATTCACTCACTCACTCACTCACTCACTCAGTCAGTCAGTCACTCACTCACTCACTCACTCACTCACTCACTCGCTCACTCACTCACTCCCTCACTCACCCACCCACTCACTCCCTCACTCATTCACTCACTCACTCACTCACACACTCACTCACTCACTCACTCACTCACTCTCTCTCTCACTCACTCATTCACTCACTCACTCACTCACTCACTCAGTCAGTCAGTCACTCACTCACTCACTCACTCACTCACTCACTCGCTCACTCACTCACTCCCTCACTCACCCACCCACTCACTCCCTCACTCATTCACTCACTCACTCACTCACACACTCACTCACTCACTCACTCACTCACTCTCTCTCTCACTCACTCATTCACTCACTCACTCACTCACTCACTCAGTCAGTCAGTCACTCACTCACTCACTCACTCACTCACTCACTCGCTCACTCACTCACTCCCTCACTCACCCACCCACTCACTCCCTCACTCATTCACTCACTCACTCACTCACACACTCACTCACTCACTCACTCACTCACTCTCTCTCTCACTCACTCATTCACTCACTCACTCACTCACTCACTCAGTCAGTCAGTCACTCACTCACTCACTCACTCACTCACTCACTCGCTCACTCACTCACTCCCTCACTCACCCACCCACTCACTCCCTCACTCATTCACTCACTCACTCACTCACACACTCACTCACTCACTCACTCACTCACTCTCTCTCTCACTCACTCATTCACTCACTCACTCACTCACTCACTCAGTCAGTCAGTCACTCACTCACTCACTCACTCACTCACTCACTCGCTCACTCACTCACTCCCTCACTCACCCACCCACTCACTCCCTCACTCATTCACTCACTCACTCACTCACACACTCACTCACTCACTCACTCACTCACTCTCTCTCTCACTCACTCATTCACTCACTCACTCACTCACTCACTCAGTCAGTCAGTCACTCACTCACTCACTCACTCACTCACTCACTCGCTCACTCACTCACTCCCTCACTCACCCACCCACTCACTCCCTCACTCATTCACTCACTCACTCACTCACACACTCACTCACTCACTCACTCACTCACTCTCTCTCTCACTCACTCATTCACTCACTCACTCACTCACTCACTCAGTCAGTCAGTCACTCACTCACTCACTCACTCACTCACTCACTCGCTCACTCACTCACTCCCTCACTCACCCACCCACTCACTCCCTCACTCATTCACTCACTCACTCACTCACACACTCACTCACTCACTCACTCACTCACTCTCTCTCTCACTCACTCATTCACTCACTCACTCACTCACTCACTCAGTCAGTCAGTCACTCACTCACTCACTCACTCACTCACTCACTCGCTCACTCACTCACTCCCTCACTCACCCACCCACTCACTCCCTCACTCATTCACTCACTCACTCACTCACACACTCACTCACTCACTCACTCACTCACTCTCTCTCTCACTCACTCATTCACTCACTCACTCACTCACTCACTCACTCACTCACTCACTCACTCACTCACTCACTCACTCACTCACTCACTCACTCACTCACTCACTCACTCACTCACTCACTCAATCACTCAGTCACTCAGTCACTCACTCAATCTCTCACTCACTCACTTGCACACAATGGAATGATTGCATGGGTATCGTGATGAAAGGTGCTGAAGACACGTCTCTTCTTGGTGTTTTATGTTCCACATCAAAGATTGTTTTGTGCACAACAAGGGTCTCCCATGGTCCCAGAGAGAGAAAGTTAAGGAAACCATGCATCTCTGACGGGTTGTCCTTATCGTCCATTGTGGTGATGTACCCGTATGTTCGGGGTCTCACTCCGGCTTGATGTATGGTGATGTGGAATCGGCTGTTTGCGGCTTGGTATCTGAAATTCACTGTACCTGGAGACTGCTCAACGATGATGCTTGGAAACCTGCCGTTTTGGGGCTTGGCAGTCGAAGGGCCTTGTGCCCAAGACATGGGGAAAGATAGCGCCATGCGTCTTCTTCATATTGGTAATCCAACAGCTGGTTGAAGGATGATTTTCTTCATGATGGAGGTTTTCTTTGAGCATGATAAACAAGACACTTATGCCTGGTGTCCTTACCCATCATCAAGATGATGACAAGAAAAATCATAGCAGTATGTGGCCCCAGTCATTTCGTAAGGTATCCTAGCAGCCACGGCTGGCAGTTATCGGCAATGATCGACAATGTTTACATGGGATGATGTTTTCCACATTGCGTGTAGTATGTGTTCAGTAAGATGTTGTGGTGACGCCTCCTCCCCCTTTGCGAGGAGTGTCCCTTCGCCTAGTGAACCAGGCGTCCCCACGAAAACTGTCCAGGTCCACACAAAACTTCCCATGTTATTTGGAAATGATCTCTTCCAAGGGGTTTTTGCCAAGATGGTACTACCCGCAACATTGTTTTTTCGTGCAATCTAAGATCTGAACATCAGTCCTCAGATTGCAATCACGTGTTCATGACCATGCGTAGGTCTATTAGACCTCCCTCCGTACCTGTGAGTTGGTTGGCTGAATTCAAACAAGCTCCACTAAGCCCATGCAACTTGCATGCTAGATTTTTCTTTAGGTTTGGGAGGCACCAAGATCCTAAGACATGGTTGTGGAGCACACGTGTATTTTCATTCAAATAATGCTCTCATTCTTTGAAGTAGGTGGCATTGGTCGTCTGGCATGCGCAATTGCCGTCAAAGTCCATCATTGGGCAAGAAAATGTTCCGATCTAGATGATCTTGGTCTCTACCATCATCCCCTCATTCTTGTCTATAATGGGTACTGTAGGCTGACGCTCACGTCCCTCTCAAAAGCACACTACTTTTGAACTAGTTTAGCTAAGATAACCAATCTCAATGACCATGGATGTTTTCCACAAACAAAGTGTAAATTGTACGGTATTCACCAAACGGGTGTACCATGATCACGATCATTGCAATAAAGGTTGGAAGAACACCTTTTGGATGTCAAATAGATGTGATTGAACACTTCCAAATCACATCTGGTGATCCTGGAACTACTAGTTCCTAAATTGCTTTGCGATCATCTGATTGTGTCCAAGGGTTCCATTCAAGAACCCGTCAATGGATTGTGTTTTCCAACTTGCGAAAATCTGTGCTTCTTCAATGTCTTCTAGTCTGTAAATTCAAACACTCCATTTTACTCAATTGAGTGTTTTTCATGTGCCTTATCTAAGCCACTTATAGAGGGTATCGCCCTCGTTGAAGACATCTAAAAAACCACCACAATCCTAGGTATCAATTTAGCAACATCCAAGAACATATTTCACTCGCATTCGGCAATGCACATCAATTAAACCATCCCAAAAACCAAGGGACTTAAGTTGTTTCACCATGACCTTTCAGGTAAGTGAAGCATGGTTCGACTACACCGTAGTCATTATGATATCTTTTGGAGACTGGTTTTGTTCCAACAAATTTGTTGTTGGATTTTTCTTTTATACATAGAAATCGCGTAGGCGCTGCTATACCATGTCTTTGGCATGGTCAGAACTCATCCGCTTGATGTTTGAAGAGCGTGACATATACGACTAGTGTACCGTATCACGGTGCCATCAACTTTGAGGAGTTTCTTAAAACATTACAAGAATCTGATTATAAACATCTTTTCTCAAGGGCCTTCTTGAATATTCCTTTTACATCAGCATTGAGTTACGACGCACTAGTCATTATTCTTTTTTTATGTTCATTATGACTTGGTATGTGGTCGTTCGGACCACCAAGATGTAGGTGCTAACACATTGCTAGCTTAAATCTATCAGCTTATAGATCGCCTCCACAGTCATAAGCTTTGAACGCAAAACCTAGACATTGACGTGATCCTAACTATGTTTTAGTTGGTTTGCAGATATCTATGGGATCGGCACACTACTATGGAGCACAATTAGTGGAAAATGAGTGTCGCCCATTTTCTCTGAAGTGGACATTCTCCAAACTCTGGACAAACTCATGTCAGCAACATCGTTTCACGTAATCTTGTCTATCAATATCCCTGATGTGTTCACTCGTTGAGCGATGATAGACTGAAGGTATCACCTTTAAACTTGTTCACTTTGGACATTCGGTCGATCTCATCATATGCCAGAATTGACTCTTGCAATCTTCGACCACTGCACTGCGGCGTCTTGAATTGTTGAGGACCCATAGAATATGTTCGCCCCTCTCTGGTGCATTTAAAACCCCGATTGACAATACTCCTTGTCTTCAGAATAGGGTTGTCAGTACATTCATGCACCCTTTTCTTTGTCAGTATGAGTCGGGTACAACGGCTTGTATCCATCACTCACCAAGTGAGAAGATGCGAGTGGTTTTTCCATTGAGTTTTTATTTCGGGGATATCATCCTTGACACGTTCAATCCCGGATCGATGTTTTCATCGGCCATGAATAATGGTGCACTTAATCTTTGAAAGGTACTGATGCATCTAGTACACACTGTGTAAGGGTAGCACGTTGTCAAACCTCGAGGATTGAAGTCGACATGCTAACACACCAGGTCTCTTTAACATCTCATGAAATGGGCCAAGTCATGAAATGATAGCATTTTCCTTTGAAAATCATAGCGCAATGGGGCATACGACTGGTGTAGCACACGTCCTGCATCCACCAAACCACTTGTTTGGTACAAATGGTGTCACCATTCTTATCCAGAACAGCAGCTGGTATCATCAGCTTGTTCAAATTTCACAAAACCGTTATGATCATTTGTCCATGCAACTTATCCATAACTAGGTGTTGTGATTGACGCACCAACACTTGGTGGATAAGGTTTTTGTGCATGTTGTGCACAATTTCTGTGGATACCCAACTTCACGTGGTTGAATTACAATGGGATTAAGTATCTACCATGATCCACTGGAAAGTGGGTTCTCTTGTACTTGGTCATGTGTGCTAACCCCTTGCGGTCATGGAAGCTGTTCCTATTTTTGAATTGGTGCTCAACCGACTGGGTTTTTGTAGCACGTTCCATCAATGGACGCAGAGGAGTTTGTCCACCTTTAACATGGTCCAAATTTGAGGAAATTGTCCTAGTCACACGTGAATTAGCCATAAAGTTTGGTTTGTACTTATTTCGGAAATACCTTCCCATACTGCTATTGGCAGGGCAAGTTTTTCAACCTCCAATGATCGTCACTGTCAGTGACGATCGATGCTGCTGTGTTTTTGTTATGCCGTTCAGGCATACATCTGATCATCCCAGCCGTCCGTGATTTTTTCTGAACATGCCTGTTGATTCTGTGGTTGAAGAATTCGATAGCATGACCAGCCTTGACTTTGTCGAGATGCCTTGCAAACATCAGACAAAGTGTTTTGGCGCTTCAAAAACTATGTGCTTGACGCAGTTGCTCATAGAACCATTATGCGCATATTTCACATGCTGCCATTAGGTGGTCTACTGCAACCTAGCATGATTAGAAAAGCGTTTGCTAGTTCTTGCTAGTGGGTGTAATGGGGTGTGATCAGCACCAATGTTATCAATGCAAGAGGCATCGTATAATATGTGTTTTACCATTGACACAAACATAGTTAGTTTAACCGGAACTCCTGGCCGTAGTGCATTGGTCACTTGTATCAGCTGTACACTCGGCACCCATGACAAAGGTACTGCTTGCCACCTTTGTCAATCGTGCAATCGGTGTTCATGATAACGGTGCGTTTGGCACTAGTGTCAACAATTTCAATGATGCACCCGTTCGCCATACATGCATGGTAATTGTGCATTTGGCACTTGCATGAATGCCACAATTTCATCCCCCATGTTGGTTATGTTCCAAGTGCATTCGTCACTTGTCAATTTTGTGGGATTGGCCCTTGATTGGGGATTCTCACCATCGCGTGTGTGTTGAGTACGATCGGAACTCACATCTTCCTTTTAGCCAAAATCCAAGCACAAATCACTTATACAGTATCCTTGGTGCAATCGGCATTTGTTTTTGGTCACATATCCGTACACCATGAGCGGTGTGTTTGGCACTATCATCGCGAGTCCATTCAAAATCTATGATTAAGTGAAAGTAGCAACAAGTTCTGCAACCAGCACTTGCGCTATTGCCAATAGTGCAATCGGCACTTCTATTGATGACATAGCCGATGCCCGTATTAACGTGCAATCGGCACTCATTTTATGCAGCTTGCACATTTCACATGTTGCGGTGAGTTAATGAGTTGTCGAGTGGTCGCAGCACGTTTGGTGCATACATTTATTTCAATCACAAATTGGTCTCAATTCACATCACCATTGTCTTACTCTAGTCCGGTGTATGCCACAGTAGTTGTTTCGCATAAACAACATTGTTTAGCGCATGTACAACCCGCGCTAAGCCATGTCGTAGCTTTGGAAGGTCAATCATTTTGGGTTAAAAAAAAAGAAACATCTCATCATTTGAGGTTAATCCAGAAAAACGTAGGCACTATCAGTGTTGAATTTATCACATTGATCATTTCCAAGCGAATCCCTTCAAGGACATGGAAACCTATTGGTTTTCCCTCTTTTGTGCTTTGGAATGGAAACAAAAAAGAAAACCAGGACCGCTGATTTTGGGAGATCTCAACTAGAGCTCTTAGATTTTTGCGTCAGAACGATCTTGGTATCGTAGCGGCCACTGCTGGTGGGTGGGCTCACTGGAACCTACCCACTAGGGGCCTGTAGTTTTGGTGCTGTGGCGTAGAGAGAAGCATGATCCCCTTGCTCTCTCTTTCTAGGAAGCAGTGACATCACCTGCAGTTCACGTGGGCCATAATATCCTTACAACCATTCAACAGGACTTGAGAACCGGATTTCCTTGGCTTTTGTAAAGATGATGACATGTGACAGATCCACCTCCTTTATGACTGTTGTCTCTTCACCATCAGTAAATGGTACCGCCAACCTCTCATCTTCTTCCATGCCTCCGTGCACTTTCTGGTTGGATGCATCTCCCAGAGGAAAGATATGTGCCACAGGATAATGCAGAGTCTCTTGGTGCATTCGACAGGTGCATGGACGTATCAAGTACAGCTAGGTCTAGAAGAAATGGTATGGTGTCCTCTCCTGTTAACTTTCTTAAGCAAATTTCCTTCGAGTTAGAGATAGAAGGGAGACTTGTAGGTATCCACCACCTGTTGGACCTTAAGCTCCCAGATGTAAGACCTACATCTTTTAAGAAAAGCATCTGAATGTGTGTTTGGGCTTCTTTGAAAGGCTTGATCCACAGGTACATATGGATGGAATTTGAGAACAGAATTGAGCAGAGAAGACAACAAATGAAGAGAAATGACTTGGATACTTTTCACATTGGTTTAGATCACATTACGTTTAAAGAGAAACCAGATGCTCAATGTTCTCAACACATGATTTCAAATGTATTAAGCTTGCTTGGAGCTTGTGCTAATTATTGCCTGACGTATAATAATAACTCCTCTTCTGAACTTGTGAATGCACAGCATTATCCACTTTCCATGTGCATGGATGTGGGGCAATTAGGCATACATGGAACACCCATTACCCAAAGCGTTCAGCAAAAGTAAGTCATCATAAAAATCTTGGGACTGCTCCTTGAAACATCATTCAGTCAGAACGTCTTCCATCCCCTTCACTGGGAGTAAAATGCAATTTCTCCAATCCGTCAATGTCAACACTGTTAACATCTAGAATGAAAAGAACCAGAGTGATTCATGGTGACTGGTCCTCCTCATCGATTATTGTTTTTTTTCTCTATATTCCCTTTTGCAAATAGAATGAATTTTTGCAGTGGGTGTGGAGGTACCCTCAGTGATTCCTAGTTATCACTGATACATGCCACCAATGTTTTGGGCAGCCAATGGAAACCTTTGGTGAAGAGTGTGGATCACAAGGATCACGGATGTAACTGGGAAGAACACGTCGCATGCAGTAGAACTGAATTGAAACACATTTTTGTTCATGATCATAGTAGGATTCCATCAGATCCTTATCTCCTTTGATCTAAACTGTCCAACGCATCCAAGCACGCCCAAAACAGAATAGTAGAGCCCCTGCTACAGCCGTCAAAGCAACCCTTGGTGGAGCCGCCCTTGCCTTGCTCGCTAGGCAACAGGAGGCGCTTCGACGATGACTCATTGGAGCACCTTTCCTCGCCCAAAATTCAAGGAGAATTTCAACCTGATCAAGGAGGTCCATCTAGCGACTCCTTTTATGCCCCTAGTGCATTTAAAGATCGTTGGGGATGAACTCAGATCACTGATGGTGGATTATCCCGCCACCCATGGTGGGTACCAGATTCCACCAGCACAACACCCAAACTTCGGGCTAGGCTAAATTTGTGAAAATTCACTCAAATTGAGCGATTCAAAGGTGGATCTTGCATGAAAAATCCAAGGAATCCAAATGTAAAGTCAGATCAGGTGTTTGGCCACTCCTTGGTGGTCGAACTAGGGATTATGATCGATGGAACCCATAGCAAGGGGCACACCACGTCAACAGTTTCCCCCTTGCACCGCAGCCTTGATGCCATGTCCTTGTAACCTGTAGTATTCTAAACCTCACAGTGCGGACTGATCTCCATGCAGCTTGCGTCGTGCCTTTCCTTGCACTGTGCCTCGGTCATGGCGTTGGTGAGCATGCGCTTAGTGCCACAATGCACCATAGCTGCATCTCCCTTTGCCACCAAGTCTTCCGCGTAGTGATGCCGGATCTTAATGTGCTTGGTCCTCTTGTGCAGCGCCGGGTTCAGGCTGATGGCACTCATGTCGTTGCATCAAGTACCGTCCACTTCCTTTGCGGCACCCCGATCTCCTTTAGCAGCCGCCGCAGCCACACCGCCTCTTTTGTGGATTCAGCAAGCGTGATGTACTCCGCTTTGGTGCTGGACAGTGCCACACAGTCCTGCTTCCTGTTTGCCCATGAAACGGCTACACCACCAAGCACAAACACGTATCCCGATGTTGATTTTCTATCATCCACATCACTAGCCCAGTCGACATTGGAGTAGCCAACCAACTTGAGGGAGTCTTTGCGCGCTCCCCCTCCAAACATGAGTTGCGACTGTTTTGTTGCCTTAAGATAGCATAGGATCCACTTCATTGTTTGCCAATGCAGCGGCCCGGGGTGAGCAATATAGCTGTTCACTTGGCCCTTCATGAAGGTCATGCCGGGCCGCGTCGCCACCATGGCGTACATGATGCTCCCCACAAAGGGCTGGTATGGCAAACTTGCCATCTCCTCCTTCTCTTTGTCCGTGCTTGGCCCTGTGCTGGAGCTCAGCTCATATGTGATGGTCATGGGTGTGCCGATGGGGTTGCACTCCCCCATGTTGTAGCGATGGAGCACCTCTTGCACGAAATTTGCCTGCCCCATCTCCAGCGTGCGTGCCTTGCGGTCCCTCTTGATGGCAATGCCGAGGTAGTCCTTGAGCTTGCCCTTGGCGGTCATTTTGAACTGACCGTCTAGCTGCCGCTTCAGGTTCACCAACTTCTCCATGTCCGAGGACACGAGCATGAGGTCATCCACATAAAAGACCACAATCTGGTGCAACCCTGGCTGTTTTTGCACACACACACTCTGATCTGCTTCTCAGCGCTTGAAGCCAAGCTCAGCCATGAAGCCGTCCATTTTCAGGTACCACATGAGTGGCGTTTGCTTCAGCCTGCATAGCGCCTTGCGACTCAGGTACACCTTCCCCGGCAGCGCTTCCACCCCTTCCGGCACCTCCATGAGGACCTCCTTGTCCAGGTAGCTGTTGAGGAATGCGGTTTTCACATCCATTTGGTGGACTTCGTAGTCGCGCGGCGCGACCACGGAGAGGATGGAGCAGATGGAGGCAAAATCTTCGACTGGTGCAAAGGTCTCAATGTAGTGTTCACCCTTCCGCTGGGCATACCCCTTCGCAACCAGCCGCGCCTTGTACTGCTCCACCTTCCCCTCCTTGGTGAGCTTCTTCTTTAAGACCTACTTGGAGCCGATGATATTCGCGCCCTCCGGCCTGTCAATCAGCTGCCAAGTACCATTCTCTTCGTGGGAGGCGAGCTCAGATTTTGTAGCTCCCTCCCACTTAGCCCCATCCTTCAGCTGCAACACCTCTTTGACCTTCTCGGGCTCCTCTTGCACAAAGAATGCTAAAGAAAATCAAGTCTAGATACCCCTCACGGCATCGTACCATTTTGCCGTCCTCCTTGCGCGTCCGCTTCTTTAGGGCTTCTGCGGCTACTGCTGCCGCTGCTGCTACTGCCCTCTCGCGGCGCCACTTTCACCACTGGCCTGCTCCCCCTATCTCGGGGACCCTGTATATGCGGGCTCACTCACCGCATCCTCATTCAGTTCCACTGCTGCCAGCGCTTCGGACTCATTATCCGATGTGGCTGAATGTAAATCAGCCGCTCCCTCATCCCCTGGATGGTTCTCGCCGCTTGAAGCTTCTTGGACGTCACCCTCTTTTGCGACTTCCGACGTCTTCCTCTTAAGGAGTGGCATCCACTCCCCCATCTTGGAGAGACTTGCGTCCTTGTCCGTCCAACGGTTTTCCTCATCGAATGTGACGCCATGACTCTTCACAATCTACTGCCTCCGCGGGTCAAAGAGCTGGTACGCCTTGCTCCCACTCTCGTACCCGACAAAGATACACCGGTGAGTCCGTGGGTCTAGCTTGTCTTGCCCATCCTGTGCCTGCACAACAACATGTGCAACACAGCCAAACATTGAAAGGTGAGCCACAGTTGGCTTCCTCTTGCTCCATACTTCTTGTGGCGTCTTCCACACCTTGGACTCCGCATCTTTTATAGGCTTTGTTGGCATTTTGTTCATGATGTACGCCAATGTCCGTGCTGCCTCACCCCAGTACTATTGCGCAAAGCTGGCATCACTTAACATGGACCGGACCATATTGATGATGGTGCGGTTTGCCCTCTCGACGATGCCATTCTGTTGCGGAGAATGTGACGTAGTTTTATGCCATGCGATCCCCTTGCTCTTCATCCAGGCTGAGTAGTCCTCGTACTCGCCATTGTTGTCACTCTGGAATGCCTTCACCTTCAACCACGTTTGCCGCTCCATTGCCGCCACAAACTCCTGCATGCATGTCAAGATATCGCTCTTCCTATTGATGATGTAGAGGTAGAACTTGCAGCTGTGATCGACGATGAAGGCAACGAAGTAGCCAGCGCCCCCAATGGTACTCTCAAATGGTCCGCATACGTCAGGGTAAACCACCTCTACCTTCTCCGATGCGTGCATCCCTTTGCCATCAAATGGCTGCCGTGTTGCCTTGCCAACCATGCACGGCTCACACACGTCATTCTTGGTTGGGTTGGGGCCCTTGACCTCAAGACCCTGAACCACTTCCTTCTTTGCCATGTCCCTCACAGTTGAGGGAGCAATGTGACACAGGCGGCGGTGCCACAGGTCCAAGCCTCCATCTTCCTTCTTCGCAAGGTGGGTGACATCGGACCCCGCCCGACTGCCAAGGATCTTTGCACGGAGAAGGTACAAGTCGTCCTTTTGCTTTCCACGTGCAATCACCTGGCCGCTCCCCTCCTTCCGGATGATGGCCTCCTTCTTGTTGAAGTGCACCTCAAGCCCCTTGCTGGTAATGTACCTCACTGACAGAAGATGTGATCAAAATTTGGGCATGTAGAGCACGTTGTGAAGTGTGCTCATGACAGCCTCCCCGTCCACATCCATCATGATGCGAACGTTGCCTTCAACGGCATCCAACTTTGTTTTGCCGTTGGCCTCCGTCATGCACCGCTCTGAGGTGCTATAGGTGACAAATGCTGACCGGTTTTATTGCATGTGGCGACCCGATCCTGAGTCAATCATGGAGACTCCCGGATCTGTCAAGTCGGCGGACTCCTTTGCCATCACTGCAAGGTCGTCCTTTTTTCCAACCTTCCCCGGCTGGTCCGACTTTCTGTTGGGAAAGTTGCGTACGTAGTGGCCTTCTTTGCCGTACACGTAGCACTCCCCCTTCTTGTCATCTTTCTTGGTGCCCTACTTGGCACCCTTCCCCTTCTTGCCTCCTCCTCCACCTTGAAGGTGGACGGCATAGGCAAAACTTGAAGTTGCCCCGCTCTCTCTCCCACCACGCCGTGTTCGTTGCGGACGTACTCAGCCACCTTTGGGTACTTCAGCTCATCGGCGGACCAGCCGCCTATGACGGTGATCATAGGATTCCAACTGGCCGCCAAGGCCAAAAGGAGGATCATGGCTTGCAGCGGAGGGTCAACCTTCCATCCGGTGGCTACTCACTCGGCACTAAGGGACTTGATATGCTGCAGGATCTCCATGATTTCATCGCCTTTATTGGCTTGAAGGGTGACGAGCCTCTTGAAAACAAAAAATTGGTTAGCAAGGTTGGTGGACTGATAGATGGTGCACAACTTCTTCCAGGCCTCCGCGGGCTCCGTGCATCCTTGAATCAGTGCGCGCTGCGTCGGAGCTAGTACTAAAACCAACATAGCAAGCGCCTTCTTGTTGCACTTCTTGTACTTTTCTACTTCCTCCGGCGTCGCGGTATCCAGAGAGGCGGTCTCTTTACCATTGACCAGCTCAAGCAGGACTTTGTCATTGCGGTAGACCTCAAGCTTCCACCTCCACAAAGGAAAGCCGTCCCCATCAAACTTTGAGACGGCACCAATGCTCTCTTGCTCGATTATTGCCATGGCGTGCGACAGTAGCGTGAAACTTATAGAGCTAGGGTCCTTCTAGGCACGTGAGCCCATAACCCTTCATTAGAAATAATGGGTATGGAGGCACCCTCAAGGATGCCTAGCTCTCACTGATGCATGATACCAATGTTTTGGGTAGCCGATGGACACCTTTGGTGAAGAGTGTGGAGCACAAGGATCACTGATGTGACTGGGCAGAACACGTCGCATTCAGTAGAACTGAATCAAAACACGACTGCGTTGCTGAGCATAGTGATATTGCATTGGATTCTTGTAGCCTGCAATCTAAGCTTTCCAACGCATCCAAGCACGCCCAAAACAGAGCAGTAGAGCCCCTGCTACGGCCGTTGAAGCAACCCATAGTGGAGCTGTCCACCTGACTCGGGAGGCGCTTCGACGATGACTCGTCGGAGCGCCTTTCCTCGCCCAGAATTCAAGGATAATTCATTTCATCCTGGTCAAGGATTTCCTTCTAGTTACTTGTCTCATGACCCTGGTGCATTTGGAGCTCGTTGGGAATAAACTCAGATCACTGGCGGTGGATTATCCCGCCAACCATAGCGGTTACCAGATTCCACCGGCACAACACCCAAAGTTCGGACTAGGCTAAATTTATGAATAATCAGTCAAATTGAGCTATTCAAAGCTCGATCCTGCATGGAAAACTCCAAGGTATCCAAGTATAAAGTCAGATTAGTGTCTGACCACTTCTTAATGGTCAAACCAGGGAGTAAGATCAACGTCACTCATGGCAAGGGGCACACCATGCCAACAATGAATCCCTGTGTCAGCCTTACTCACAGGAAAACAAATTACAACGTGAGTGTAACTTCCACCTTACAATCCGCTAAGGACTTTCTAAATTCATGTAGGTATGTACACAAACAACATGAAGCTTCTAGATTGTCCATAACTACAGAAGTATCCATGGATGGGATAACTAAAGACTCAAAGGTTTTCAGAAGGATGCAAGCTATAATCGGTGGCATTTTACCCAGGAAGACTGACCACTTGACGATGATTATTCAATAATCAAGAATGATGAATTGTTTCCACAATGTTTCCACAATCTGGATGCCCTAGAATGGCCTTCATGAAGCAGTTCATCTCCTTGTCCACTCCAAATAGTGGTACAAGGGGTCATCAAATCCATTGAAGTGCTCAGTTTGGTCTTGATGCTACATGATGTTTGTGAAATGGAACACCAGGTTCATCAGTATGTTTCCAGGTACTCAAAGTTTAGGGGCGATTGGCCTACACATCTCCAGGATCTCGAGTGTTCCTAACCCTTGGTCTTTGAGGTGTGAAATTGTTTTGCTGAAGTTACTTGATGTTAACACCGCTTCTAGGACCTCATCAAATCAGATTTCCCAACATTATGCTTTATCATGCTTGCAACTTCTACTTGCTAAACAGAATACTGTCTTAAGGAATATTGAATTCTTTCCCATTTTTGGGCTCAGCATGGCCGTTCTCCCAGTGTAGGAGGACCCTTAGAGATATGCTGAAGGCAGCAGAAATTTGTTTGACATTTTGATGCTTTACATGTCTCTCAATTTTACTCCTTTGAAAAGTGAGTGTAGATGAGAATGAAGTCAAAACATACACAATGACAGATTCATCGAGTTGGAAACATGGAAATTCTTGGAAATGAAAGCAAGAAAGTAGGAGGTGACAAGGAGGAACACGTTTACTGTCTTGAATTGTGCAGAGAAAACCCAGGATCGAAGGATGAGACCTTGATAAAGGAATCCTGGTAATAGCACAATCTTTTGCTATGGCTGCCAGAATGATTACTGTGTCAAAATCAGGCCGGGAACCATGACACGGTCCAGAAAACCTTGCTGATGTACTAGGTTCAACGGCATAGAAACATCTGCTTGATGCACTTGAGCTTAACCAGTTCCACATGATCGCGCTGAAGGAAATAGTGTCAACTTGGGCCCGTAGGACTGAGATACATCAACATGAACTGCTGTCCATCAATGTGGTCCCATGCGACACCTGCCACCTCGGCACCTAGGGAACCTGTTTGGGAGGGGGGGGGGGGGGGGG
>SZWC01001771.1:4353-28141 GCA_023375785.1 Penium margaritaceum | reverse complement strand
AATGCTCTGCCCCTTGTGGAGGTATGACCCCTAGATCCGTTGTAGTGTGACTCACCTATGCTATGTCTCTTGTGAGATATGACTTGTGAGTACACCATGTGGGTGATTGGTTGCCTTGGCCATTTTGTTGATTTGGCCAAGTGAGAGGTCATGAGTTCGAACCTGGCCCCATGCATATCTTGTTTGCTGTGGAAGCTTCCAAGAAAGAAAGTCCGTAGCTTCTTGGACGCAACATGGTTGGTCTGTCACCTTGACACTAGGATGCTTATGTGTCAAGCCCACAGTGCAAGTCTATTGGTGACGTGGCTGGTTCAGGCCACTTCCCAGGAATGTGCTTTTGAGTTCTAGGACTGGACAAGCAGCTATGAAAAGACTTGTCTTACATGCTGATCAATCAACCCTTGCTTGATGCTCTCTTGCGTATAGACGACTTGAGCTCTTCTTGAGATGTAATGCTAAGGCGTTAGTACTCTCGAAGGTGAAGTGTATGCCTGATTAAGTTTGGGGTGCATGACACATGTCAACAAAAGAAGAAGGCCTAAAAACTTTTGTGAGCTTTTTGGTTTTGCGGCTTCTTTGCCAGAGGTGGTTAGCTCAATAGCTAGCAAAGGGTTATGGGCCCACAACGCTTGGTTAGGAAAGTTTGACGCACGCAACTGCTCACAAGCAGTGAGAGCGCCTTCCCTCTCACCCAACTTCTTTGTTTGCAGGGCAACATCAGCAAGAGGGGGATGCAACACATCTGCACCTGTCTACCTTGGGAGCTGACATCAGCCTACATCAGCCTACATCAGACTACATCTGCTTCCAACGGCCAACATGAACAGGGGAAGCAGTTTCCTCTTCTCACCAACAGCCTTTCAGCGGCCTCAAACACAGGTTCATCAGCATCAACAACAGGTGTAGCAGCTGTAGCAGTTGTAGTTGTAGGGATGGCAAGGACAGGGGAACCAGGGAATCATTCGCCCATCCTCAAGTTTGGTGGAGAGGGGTTTGCACTCTGGAAGTGGCAGTTTGAGATCATCATGGATGACAGAGATCTGCTAAGATTTTTTGACGGAACTATCCCAGCACCAAAGGAGGAGGGTACTTACCTTGTGGCATGGGTCAAGCTCAACAAGAAGGCTCTCGCCATTCTTGTGTCCTCCATACAACCCTCCATCCTTTCACACATCAGCGTTTGTAGAGTGGCAGCCGCGACATATGCCAAACTCGGCAAGGTATTTCATTCCTCCTCACTTGCCAATCGTCTCTTCATTCTACAAAGCCTCATCACCATGAGGCTTGGTGAAGGGGAGGATGTCTCCGCCTTTATGGAGAAGTTTGAGACGCTCTTGCAACAAGCCACCGGCATGGAGTTGGACCTGAAATCCGACATGCAGGCCATGATTTTTCTGATAACGCTGCCGGAAAGTTGGGGCCCCATGATAACGTTGATTGGAGGGTGGACTGAAAATCTAGTTTCCTACACCACCGTCTGTGAGTATGTGCGGAATGAAGCCATGTGTTGTAGCAGTAGTGAAGCAAACATGGCTGCCTTTGCCTCACGGAGCAGCGGCACCTTCCGCAATACCTCCTCCTTTGGGTACAAGGGAAACGTCAGCACTAGCAACAGTGGAAGGGGTGCAAAGCACCAAGGAAACGGCCACAACTGTGGCAAGGATGGACACTGGGCTCGAGAGTGCCATGCACCCAAGAGAGAGGGAGGAGACGAGGATGAATGGCAAGGGGGAAATGGTGGGAAGGATCGCACAAGCTTGATGGCTGAGTGTGCCTCCAACAAAGGGAGGGAAATACTCAGGCCAGGAGCCTATGGCCTTGACTCAGGCACGAACGAGCACACCACTTACTAGAAGAGAGACTTCATCTCTCTTGCTCCATGTAACAAGAACTTCAGAGTCGCCAACGGCAAGGTTGAGGCAGCTAAGGGGATTGGTGACAAGCTGGTCACAGTGGGTGTCAACAGTGGAGATTCTGACCTCAAGGTAGAGGGGGTGGTCTACTTGCCCTCCTTCACAGCCAACCTGCTCTCCGTCTCTAAGATAACTGACCATGGCATGACAGTGGTCTTTATGGAGAAGGAAGCGGTGATAGTTCCTACCAAGGATATTTACATCTCCCACTCTGCCAAGAAGGTTGTCGCACAAGTTCCTCGCGTTGATGGACTCTACATCTTGCACACCAAAACGACAACTTCAACGGCTGAATCTTTGGTGGAGAGTGACGATGAGGAGAGCAGCGATGCAGACTCAGATGAGGAAGGACATATTGGAGAAGCGGAAGCAGTGGCAGCAGATGATTCAGCAACAAAACCGCAAGCAAATGGAGCCATCGGGGCTATTCATTCTAGCCTGTGCACATCTTCCAAGAACCTATGGCACATGCGCTTTGGGCACGTGGTTCATCGCACATTGGAGCTCCTGGGAAAGCAGGAGCTAGTGCGTGGGATGGAGCTAGGTGATGAGGTGGAGGTAGCGAAGATCATGTGTGAGCCATGCCTTCAAGGCAAGGCGAAAAGGAAACCCTTCAAGCGCAATGGCGCGCGTGCTCTCGCACCTCTTGATCTTGTCCACTCTGACGTATGTGGTCCCTTTCGCATACCGTCAAATGCAGGCAGCAGGTATTTCCTCACATGCATTGACGATAACAGCCGCAAAGTCTGGCTATACTTTCTAAAAAAAAAGTGAGGTGAAGGAGAATTTGCAGGCCTTTGTCGCTATGGTTGAGCGACAGAGTGGACAGAAGGTGAAGGCATTCAGGATGGACAACGGGGGAGAGTACGAAGCTTGCAGGGAGTGGCTCAAGACACAAGACATTGAACACCAGAAAACTACGCCCTACTCACCTCAAAGCAACGGCGTAGCAGAGAGGATGAACCAGACGCTCCTAGGCATGACAAGGTGCATGCTCTTTGACGCCAAGCTTCCTCCTTGGTTCTGGGCTGAAGCAGTACGTACGGCTACCTACCTTATGAACCTCACACCTGCAGCAGCTCTACGAAGGAGAGGCAAGAATAAGCAGACATAGCAGTTGAAGACGCCTCAAGAAGCATAGTCAGACGGGAAGCCGGACGCCTCCCATGTCAAGGTGTTTGGTTGAACCGGGTTTGCCAAGGTCCAGGCCGGTGAGGACCCTGGAAAGCTCGATGCAAGAGCACAAAAGTGCATTTTCATCGGCTTTGACACCGCCCACAAAGCTTATCAGACTGTGGGACCAAGGAGCCAAGAAGGTCATCTGCAGCAAAGACGTGGATTTCCATGAAGCGTCTCTGATTAAGGGAGAGCATCTCAAACTCGAGAAAGCTCCAAAAGAGGGAGAGTGACTCACTCTCCTTAAAGAGGGAGACGAAGCACCAGCACAATGGCATGGGATAGGTGCTACAACAGGGAGAGGAGCTCATGAAAATGGCTTGGAGGAATCAAAATCCGATTCCAACGTATCTGATCCTCCGGAACATGAGGAGGATGCCTCTACCATCATCAACGACGAACCAAACCTCCAGCCTCCACATCAATGGCACCAGCCAGCAGGTTCAAGGAGTAGTTCACGCCTCAAAGTACCTCGGCAGCATTACGACGCAGATAGGGGTGAATGGACAGGCTTCAACTATTCATTCTTGGTTCAAGAGGAGCCAACGTCTATCGCAGAGGCACTCACTCGGCCTAACAAAGCATAGTGGGATGAAGCAATTTGCAGTGAACTCACCTCCATTGAAGAGAATGGGACATGGGTGCTCGTGGACAGACCTGCTGGGGCTCACGTTGTGGGATCCAAGTGGGTGCTGAAAGTAAAAAGGAAACACGATGGCAAGATAGACAAGTACAAGGCACGGGTGGTAGCAAAGGGGTTCTCCCAACGGCCTGGCGCAGAGTACGATGAGACCTTTGCTCTAGTTGTGACGTTTGCCTCCATCCGGTCAATGCTCGCCATTGCTGCTGCCAAGAACATGGAGGTCTACTAGATGTATGTCAAGACAGCCTTCCTTTACGGCAAACTTGACAAGGAGGTATTGATGGAGGTTCTGGAGGGGGTTGATGCTCCTGAGGGCAAGGTGTGCAGATTGGTGAAGGCACTCTATGGGCTAAAACAAGCGCCAACACTTTGGTACCAGGAGATGGACACGTTCATGGCCAAGGAGTCCTTCATGCACTGCGACAATGACCCTAGCATGTACATGCATGAGAGTGACAAAGGGACTACGTTAGTCGCCTTGTACGTTGATGACCTGATTCTATGCTCCTCTTCGACGCAACTGCTAGACGATCTCAAGGGGCAGCTGAGTAGCAGATTCGAGATGAAGGACATGGGTCCTCTTGACTTCTACCTTGGAATTGCCATCAAGCGCGACAGAGTAGCATGTACCATCAGCCTGAACCAGACAAAATACATCGACTCCATCCTCAAACGATACGACATGGCAGATCGCAAACCTGTTAGCACACCCATGAGCTCGGAGTACAAACTCTCCACCTCCATGTCCCCATCCAACGAAGCGGAGAAACCTGACGTAGTGGGTATCCTATATCAGTCTGCAGTGGGCATTCTGATGTATGCCATGGTCGCCACCCGACCAGATATAGCCCATGCTGTTGGGCAGGTGAGCCGGTTTGTGGCCAATCCCGGTCCACTTCACTGGCAGGCCGTGAAGCGCATCATGCTCTATCTTCAGGGGACACGGCACGTGGGGCTCCAGTTTGGAGGCATTGCTGGATCAGCATCACTCCGTCTCATGTGCTACAATGATCCTGATTGGGGAGGGAACATCAATGACAGAAAATCTACCTCCGGCTTTGTGTGTATGTTGAATGAAGGTGCAGTCAGTTGGGCAAGTCGCAAGCAGGAATGTGTCTCTCTGTCAACAGCTGAAGCTGAGTACATCGCCTTGGCTGTTGTTTGTAAAGAGATGCAATGGCTACAAAGCTTGCTATCTGAGATGAAGGCACCACAGGCAACGGAGACGGTCATCAAGATTGACAACATGAGCACCATTGACATGTCAAAGAATCCCGTCCTGTCCAGGCGCACAAAGCACATCGAGATCCGCAACCACTACGCTCGAGACTTGGTCTACAAGCAGACAGTGGAGCTCGAATATGTCGGTACCAAGCTCAACCGGGCTGACATGCTTACAAAGCCACTGGACAAGGATCTCCACCAGGCTGGCAGGCAAGGTATCGGCATGGTCAACGCAAGTGATGACGAATGATGATGGTCACTGGCGCAAGGTGCAAGGGAGAGATTTGTTGAATGTTTTTGCCCCTTGTTCAGTGTTGTATGAAGAATCAGTAATGCTCTGCCCCTTGTGGAGGTATGACCCCTACATCCGTTGTAGTGTGACTCACCTATGCCCTGTCTCTTGTGAGATATGACCTGTGAGTACACCATGTGGGTGAGTGGTTGCCTTGGCCATTTTGTTGATTTGGCCAAGTGAGAGGTCATGAGTTTGATCCTGGCCCCATGCATATCTTGTTTGCTGTGGAAGCTTCCAAGAAAGAAATTATGTAGCTTCTTGGACACTACATGGTTGGTCTGTCACCTTGACACTAGGATGCTTATGTGTCAAGCCCACAGTGCAAGTCTATTGGTGATGTGGCTGGTTCAGGCCACTTCCCAGGAATGTGCTTTTGAGTTCTAGGACCGGACAGGCAGCTATGAAAGGAATTGTCTTGCATGCTGATCAATCAACCCTTGCTTGATGCTCTCTTGCATATTGACGACTTGAGCTCTTCATGAGACGTTATGCTAAGGCGGTAGTACTGTTGAAGGTGAAGTGTATGCCTGATTAAGTTTAGGGTGCATGACACATGTCAACAAAGGAAGAAGGCCTAAAAACCTTTGTGAGCTTTTCGGTTTCGCAACTTCTCTGCCAGAGGTGGTTAGCTCAGTAGCTAACACTTGCCAGATTTTTTTCCGGCAGCGGAGACGTGCCTGGCCGCAGCGTCAGAATATTTCCCAGACGCAAAAATTGCGTCAGCAACCCACGTCCCCTACGCCCAACTGCACCGAACTCAAACGCACTTCAAACATTGCGTGCATAGGCTTGTTCAAAAGCTTAGGTCACAAGATTTCCATAGCCACCATGCTCGGCTTGTTTGGTGGTGTATAAGCTCCAGCATCAATCGTCTTGCGTCGCAAATCTAGTTTATTTGACATTTCGAGCTGCGCACGGAATGAGGTTGTTTTCGCACTTTTCTCATTTTTTCAGGCCAAAACTTCCACCACTACATTCACCACAGTCAGACACACCTGTGGTCCGAATTTTGCTTGATTTGGACATCCTTGATTTTTAAGCGCTGAATTTAAACATTTAAGAATTCAGCACTTGGTCAAATTTCTGGACTGGAGGTCTATTTTTGTCACCATCCCAAATAAACAAGAAACACAGTCAGATTTTTTTTCAGATCAGTTTCATCATCTAGCTCTTAACTGAGGAGAGACTGCGCATCAACACGGCGTGGGACGGCAGCAGCAGCAGCGACAATAGCAGTCGCGGAAGCAGCATCAATGGCAGTAGCAGCAGCAGCAGTGGCAGCGGCAACAGCAGCAGCAGCAATGGCAGCAGCAGAAACAGCAGCAGCAGCGGCAGTGGCAGCAGCAGCAGCAGTAGTAGCCGTAACGCCAGTAGAGGAGTCAGCACCGTGAGCAACAGCGACAATGCCTAGTCAGGACAATGTCGCTGACACACAAGATAGCTCAATAGACCCACCCACTGGAGACCCCATAGCGGGTCTGAAGTTCCAGATCAATCAGCTATGCCAGATGCTTGCCGCAACGAGCACTAGCCAGAATGTCCTCCCCCGACAACCTGGTCCTGCTCTGATTGCGGCAGTGCAGACAGCGGCATAACAGCAGGTAGAGCAGCAGCAGCTGACCGTTACTAGCCTCCTAGGTACTGGATAGGCCACCCCCTCTTAGAGCAGAAACTTTGAGTCCCCTCCTCCTGCCCTCGTCAGAGATTAGTAGTTCCCATCTTGGGAACTTCTCTACCGCATCTGGGCACATGGGGGAGGGCCTGTTCACGTGTTATACTCTTCCACATGATGAAACCATCCCAAAGCAGGTGCTTGAAGCAGGTCGTGCCGTCCGTGCACTTATCCTCGCCGCTTTCGACGCTGACCGCACTGCCCTGGAGCTGTTCCTTGGTGACACCACGGACGATTCCAGCACTGACCCCCGGCAAGTGTGGAACACGCTGACTTGGCCGTGTTGCACCTCCAGCCAGACAGCTGTCAACCGCCTCTTGAAGGATTTGAGCTCTCTTCACAACACACTGGCGCCGGGCACAAGATATCTATGCCGGCTCAAGAGAGATGCGCCTCGCCTGCTTGCTGCCCTCCTCACTGTCAAGAATGGTGCCACTCATGAGTTTGCGGACATTTTCATCCCTTACGGCCTACCCACCCTCCAGGCGCAGGCGGCCCAGGGCACTTTGATGACCTGGGCTTACGACTCCCTCCTTGGCATGGAGGAAGTGCACAGGGACACACAGCTTCACCGCAGTGGCTCTTCCAAGATCGTAGCTGCCACCTCCAGTGGCTCCTCCACTCCTTCCCTCGGCACTTCCTCTTGGGGAAACACCAAGGGCAAGGGAAAGAAGGGCATGAAGGGCCAGGGAAAGGTGCAACAATATTCTTCCGGTGTCACTGTATTGACGTACCATAACTGCAGCCAGACGAGGCATGGGTGGTACACGTGCCCCATCCCTACTGACGAGGCCCAAATTGTCGTCGCCATGCGCCATCAGCATGAGCGCCGCCTTGGCACCTCCGCTGCCATTGCTGCTACCTTCTCCCCTAGCAACATTGTGACCACCACCTACTCCACACTGTAGTCGGCTGCTCAGCCTTGACTGTAGCTTCCGCAATCCCTTCTCCATCAACAGCAGCAGCAGTAGTAGTATGCCCCACCTCAGCCACACCCGTATGCACCACCGCCGCAAAAGCAGTAGTACGCTCCATCGCAGCCCGTGTACTACCCACAGTTTGTTCCAGTGGAGCTCGTATCCCCCATCCGTAGTCTGTGGCGTCCGTTGACTCCGGTGCTTGGATCCGCCAACTGTACAGTTTCATTACCACGTAGCTCGACATCACGCCTCCATCCCAGGGAAGTGCAAGTTGTGTGACTTATAGCTGAAAGGTCTCCCATTGCCAGAAAGAGATCAACCTCTGAGGGAACCTCAGGAAAGCCGCCTGTTGCCCTTCGAAGCCGGCTTTGGATGATGTCGCATGGTTGGATGACTGGCATGATCGCTTTGCATCTGTCTCATTTGCTCAACTTGAGATATCCATCTCCCTTCCCACGTCCTATTTCGTTGCTTGATGCAATATCACGGCCTCGTTCTGCGACTGAGACGGCATCTAGATCATTGAATCTAGTGCCACGCATCACATGACGTCCTGTTGCCAGATGTTTAGCATGCTTCGTCTCGTTGTAAATGTTCACGGTGTCCGGATGGGGTTCGGGTAGATCTTGCTAGTCCGTGGTGTTGGCGTCATTTGTTTTTGTGGTCCGTCCGGTGACGTCTTCATGACCGATGTATTGTATGTCCCTGGTTTGGAACTCAACATCTTGTCTGTCACGGCTCTCGACCTCATAAGCATAGAAGTCCGTCACTCCTATGGTATTGGCACTGTCTCCCTTTGCCCATCCGGTCAGGTCATGTTCCGTACTGTCTGCCGTGACAACCTCTGGCACGTCACTTGACTTCCTTCATCCATGTCCCATCCCTCGTCCACCACTACACATGTGATTATCACCAATGTTCATTCCCCCCTGCATGTGCATCTCCTCCACCGCCAACTTTGCCACGTACGCTCTGATGCTATCAACAGCATGCTCCGCACTGAGCCCGCGGTCAGACTTGATCACTCCTCCTTCCAATGGCCTTGCTACACTGAGTGCATCGACTGCGCACAAGGAAAGATGCACCAAGCCTCCTACCATGCATCCTCTCCTCGGGCCACACACCCGCTGGAGCTTGTCCATTTGGACCTCATGGGCCCTCTCCCGGTCACGTCTGTTGTTGAGAACGACTAACATCTGCCTCCATCGGAAAAGCAATGTGGCCTCGTCCATCCGTGCCTGGCACCTCGCGACTGAGGGCGACTACGGCCACACCCTCCGATGTTTTCGATCCGACCGCGGCGGCGAGTACATGGGGGACGTTACCCCCTATTACGCCAGTGATGGGATCCGTCATGACACATCCGCCCCTAGGATACCGCAGTGGAACGGTTTCTCCGAGTGCTGAAACCGCACCATGGCCAATGATTTCCGTACCATTCGTGTCCAGCCCGGTCTGTCCGAAAGGGTTCTTCTTTGAGGCCATGTCCTACATGACCTGGGTGTGGAACCACGTTCGCCATGGTCTCCTTCCCAATGAGGCCATGCCGTACACATTGTGGTGTGGTCAGTGGGCCGATCTTCGACCTGCTCATGTCTCGGGGTGCATCGCTAGCATCTGGCTCGTTGAGGACCAACGGGATAGCAAGCTTGCCTCTCGCGGCTGTCTCCGCACCTTCGTTATTGTCTCACGTCACTCCAAGGCCTCGTGCTTCTGGGACCCGATCCAGCATCGCATTGTTGAGTCCCATAATTTCCTCTTCTTTTAGGACCTCTTCCCTCGCAACCTCCCTCACGTCCGGTCAATTTCCTCCTTGCCTCTATTTCTGTCATCTTGTTGGGGAGATACTTGTCATGCCGCCGCTCAGGCTCCAGAGGCAGAGGTTGTCCCACTAGCTTCCACACCCCCAGCAAGGGATGGCCCAGATGCTCCTCCCTCGCCGTCCACCTCGCCCCCTTCCGACCTGTGATGCACCAACCCCCGTGGATCTGCCCATGTGTAACGGTTCCCCGACATCGGACCCAGTGCCTACCCCTTCCTTGCCACCTTGTCCTTGTCGGGCTCCCTCTGCCGTCACTGGCATCCCAGGGAGCCACGTCTACACCCGCACTCCTGGAGGCATTTTGCGGCCCCGTAAGCGGGTGCCACTCCCGGGTCCTCCCACCATGGCCCCTTGTCTAGCCTCCAGCATATCCGTCGACAGACCTTCCTCTCCTCACACTCTCATGAGCGATGAGCCCGACATCAAGGCCCTTGGCCTCATTGCCCACGACACTCACCCAGGCTTGGCCCTCGGCTACGCTCTCATCTCCCATGAGCATCGTCCTGCGGTCTGTGCCACTTTGGCCCGAGCTCCTGCAGGACTTTGCGCCGCCCATGTGCTCACAAAACAGCCGTCCGAACTGGCACTCGACTCGCAGATCCTACGAGAGGCTTGTGTCGCACCCGACACAGACCAATGGGAGGCTGATTGTCGGGAGGAGCTTGCCGCCATCAACGGGCACGCACTATACGAGCTCGTGGAGTTTCCCCCTGGCCGTAAGGCCACAGGGGCAAGGTGTGTATTTTGCCAAAAGTGTAAGCCAGATGGCACTGTTGACAAGTACAAGGCCCGGCTCACCACCAAGGGCTTCTCCCAAGGTGTGGGAGTTGACTACGACGTGGACTTTACCCCGGTTGGTCGTTTCACCACTAGCAAGGCGCTCTTCAGTATTGTCGCACATCATGGTTGGAGCTTCTCCGGATGGACGTGAGCAACGCCTTTCTTCACAGTGCTCTCAAGGAGCTCTACATGATCCAACCCTTTGGCTTTGAATATGGGGCGAACAGAGTCTCGCGATTGTGAAGGGCCCTGTATGGCCTTAAGTAGTCTCCTCGGTGCTGGAATATGGAGATCAGCCGTACCTTTCTAAAGGACGGAATTCTCCGCAGCACTGTAGACTTGGCACTTTGCTATGAATGTTCTTGCCTAGCTCTCATAGGCCCCACACCAGTTGCACCTTGATGCAGCTATCAGCGTGTTGCGATACATGGTTTATACCCCACGCCGAGGTCTCACATTCTGTCGTCAGCTGTCCGTGGCTGCCGCAGGCTACACTGACAGCGACTGGGCATGGAGCCCCGATGGGAAGAGCCGCACTGGTTGGATCTTTCCCATCGGGGGCACGGCAATGTCATAGCGTAGCGAGAAGCAAGGGTGTGTCGCACGTAGCACAGCAGAGGCAGAGTACATGGCTTTGGGCTTTGGTTCCTGTGAGAGTGTGTGGCTGTATCACTCATTGGGTCAGTTGCGTCAGCTTGTGTTGTCCATCACCTTGCACTTTGACAACAAGAGCTGCTACGATTGCCGACAATGATGGTTTCCACCATGCACGCACAAAGCACATAAATTTTCAGTATCACTACGTACGATCCTTGTTCCATGAGGGCAGCGTTCACATGGTGTTGGTCGAGTTTGTGAAATAGATGGTTGACTTCCTCACCAAGGCGCTGAAGCACAACTCATTCAAGAAAGCTATGAGTATGGTCGGATTGTTGCCTTGAATGTGTGTGGTGTGGGTCTTCCGCTTAAATGGGTTCCTGTTGCACATGTGATTCGTCTCCTTTTGCTCTTGTACTGTTTGTTGGGCCGGGGAGCATGGAGGAGGATGACTTCTACATGTTCATGTACACTGACGCCTTTGGATCATGGGGGAGTGTTGTTCTTTTGTCCGTGCACTGCCTCACTGAGTCCTACTATGACCTCTTGGTTGGTGTACATGCTTGTGCAGACGACTGACAAGATGGATGCTAATGCTAACAGAGCGTTGTTTGGTGGAGTGGACGTGTCGCCGTGAAGCCGAGCATGTGGTGTTTCCTCCTCGCGCTTCCGACACTACACCCTTATATGACCAGCTCCATCGGCAGCAACTCTTAGCTGTCACGTCACCAACAGTCATAGATAGGTCTCAGGAGCAGTACAGTCGGCACCCAAGTTCGGGCAGCCGTAACTCAACATAGTCATTTTTTTTGCTGACTGATTGAACGACTACATTTGCATCGTGGTTGTTTTGGTATGGTCCGTTTTCTAGGAAAAATGGATAGCACCTACATTTTGGGCTGTCGGGTGTCTGGTAGGGCTCACCCAAGAAATTCTGCCAGACAGGATAATGCTAGATTTTTTTTGGTCGGCTAGTTTTCTGAGAAACAAGCCTCACAGAGCTGAGGTGAGGCTAGAACTGGGCGGGGTCTCAGTTGGTTGCTCTTCATTCCTAATCAGTCATTGCTTCAATCCAACTGCTTTCTTGCACTAACTCTGGCGCGCACACTTTTGAGTAACAAACCAAAGCTCTCAGACTTAGACTCTAGTGCAACAGACTAAGGGGGCCGACAAAGCAACAAGCGTGGGTTTCCGAATGCAGGATCAACAACGCCACTGCCCCAACATGTGCACTGGCTAGTTCCTTTTCATTGAGTGCATGCATACGAAGTCGTAAGCAAAACGAGAGAGCGCGAGTGTGGCAATGTAGACTGTTGCATTCGCCAACTGAGTGTCCATCAGGAAGCCTGGGGGCTTTGAGGTTTTCGAAGAACGTTTGAGGCATGTTTGCTATCCATTTGGACATGCCATTGTTCATTAAAACAACGCAGCAATGGCTTCGTAGAATTGTTGATGATTTTGGAAACCATCGCGATAAGTAGAGATCCTTTAGAGTGGTTCATTAAGTCATGGAAATGGATAATTGAGGAGGGAAGAAATTTGGCTTGACTTCTCTAGTGTCAGAGCAACAGTCCACTGTTCACCTGGCAAGCGGACTACAAACATGTTGAAAGGGGTTCTTTGCTCACCAGATTCAGAGATGGAGGTACTTCATAGGCTGAGCATTTCCCCTTCCAGCCATGGCATCACGGTGTATCGTTGCTCCATGGTCGATGGTTGCAGAGTTGGCCGGCAATCAGAAGATTGGTGCCTCAAAGGCTGTCGTACAGCCCAAAGCTGTTGTTCATTGCACCGTACCCCTACTAATCCAATGGAAACTCCAATAATTCATTAATCCTTCATCTCCTTGTCCACTTTGACAGGTGGAGAAGCAGGGGTCTAGTAGGCAGGGAAGTTCACACTAAGATCCCGATAGCTCTTAAGCCAACTCACGTGGAATGCCAGGTGAATCACTCTGTTCTTGAGGGGAGTCTAGCAACAACTGGTGCGCACGTTTTCTTGGTCGAAGATGGTCCCAAGGACTTCCTATGAGAAATGAGAATGTATGTTCTTGCGTCTGTAGATCATTTCTTTTTCTACAAATTTGAATTCCTTATGAGACTACGCCGTAATGAGAGTGTGTAAGTGAAGACGTGGAAAAGGACTCTCGTGATGACCATGTGCAAGGAATGTGCCATATAGTGGCTGTATCGATTCTAACAGCATACTTTTTCATCTGATATCTCGCCTTGTTTTCGTTTTAAGGCTTTCGAGCAATAAAAATGGATGCTTGAAGAAAATGCTGAGATATTCTTTGCATATGGTACAATACATACCATGATAAAAACAGTCGACCCAGCCTCACTGAGGTTGGGAAAATAATGGAGGCCTCGTGGCCTCGTGCCCTCGCCCCCCTTTGCCCTCCTTGCAAACAAGCAAGCGACGATGAGGAATAGGGGGAGCAAGGGTGAGGAGGAGAGGACTGGCGCGAAATCGCCAGCGTACCTGGCACGCGACGATTTTGCGCCAGAACGGCAAAATGCAAATTGAAGCTTGTTTGCGAAAAACTTTGACATAAAGTAAACCAAACAATTCGTGCGAACACACGAGTTTGAGGAAAAAACCCCCGGTTTGGGTCCCAAAACCAAGGGTTTGGTTAAAAACGGAAATGGGCCTCCGGAGACTCGAAACATTCGAGTCTCCCTCCTCTGGGTCGTTGATGACGATTGCCCCTCAGTCTCGTGCAGGGGGTAAACCCCTGACGCGGACTGAGAACTCCATTCTACGAACTCCGACGATGACTTCAGAGCAGGAGCTGGAGACACGACCCGCTATAGAATCCTAAGCTATTACCTAAACAAGTTTTTCACACAAAACCGTGGTTGAATACAAAGACTTGAAAATTTTGAGCTTTGAAAAAATTGAATATCAAAAGCAATACGGTACCACTCATCTTGTTTGGAAAACAACACAAGGTGGTGAGGTAAAAACGGAAATGGGCCTCCAGGGACTCAAAATGTTTGTCTCCTCGTAGAGGTCATTGATGACAGTTTCCCGTAGAGTGACAAGGGCTTTACCCCGGAGGGAAAAGCCCTCGAGGGAGCTTTGGATGAAGTTTTGCTACTTCCTTTGACGACCTTTGTGGAGGAGCTTGAGTCACAACCTATACATGTTACATATACATGAGGTTTATACCCAACTTTTCTTTTGTTTCTCTCATGTGCCTTCCTTCACCATCAATTGTCGAGAAGGAACATGCTGGTTTGACGTAGAGCAAGTCGGAGCTACTTTCTTGCCCACTCAAGCCAAAGCACCTGTGTATGGAAGCTTAGCCATTAACGCAAAGTTCAAAAGGGAGTATGAATGCGCGAGGTCCCCCGGCAGTCCTTTCTTCTTGAAGGCCACTCTCAGCCATCCTGGTCAATGATTCTGACCACCTTTGTGTTGAAAGTGCTCTCGTTGTCACTTGAATCCGACCCATGATTTCTAAACCGTGGAAATCCATATCTCGCTCAAAACGACTCCGAATGGAGTTTCGTAAACTGCGTTGAAACATGTGAAACACCCTCTATGTATCTGTGGTGTCAAATGATTTTGATCAAGCAACCCATTTTTGTCATTTTTGACACCATAACATCCATCATTTTCCCACTTTGTGAGAATAAAAAATCACACTCGTCCGCATTTTCCCCTTCAGCTGCTGAAATCGTTGCGTTGCCAATGGCTTGATTAGGAAATCTCCCAACATTGTGTTTGAAGGGCAAAGCTTCATCTACACCAGGTGCTTAACAACAAGCTCACAAAAAAAGTGGTACTGTAGGTGGGTGTGCCTGATGCGGGCATGAAACTCTGCGTTCTTGGTCAGAGCAGTGGCACTCATGCTGTTATAGTAGATGGTGGTCGCTGCGATTATCTGCTGCCCAAGGCTTACTAGTAGATCACGCAGCCACACGGATTCCTGTGCTGCTTCACTCAGTGCGATGTACTCTGATTCAGTGGAGGAGAGGACAACATAACATCGTTTCTTACTCCTCCAACTGATTGTACCTCCCCTGAGCACAAACACGAACCCACTGATCGACTCCTTGTGTCCAGGTCACCTCCCTAGTCTGCATGATTGTAGCCGATGAGGATGGGGCTGCTGTTGCCGTTGAAGGTGATGCAAAGGCTGCTGTGGCTTTCCAGGTAGCGCAACACACGCTTGACCGCCTCCCAACGCAATACCCTCGGATTTGTGCAAAACTTGCTGAGCACTCCCATGGCTTGGCTGATTTTGAGGTACATGCCGACTGCTGCGTACATGAGGCTCCCAGCTGCTGCTTTGTACAACACTGCTTCCATGAGTCTACTCTCTTGTATGTCGTGTGGAGTCTGCGTCATGCTCAGTTCTGCTCCCACTTCCAGTGCTATTGCGTCTCTGCGTGCTCCTGCCAATTCAAAGGGCTTGACAATGTAACTCATGTACAATCTTGGCAAAAAATTCAAAGTCTATTGTTGCCGGTCGTGCTTGACCTGAAGGTCAACGTAGTAAATGAGCTCTCCCATATCTTTCATGTCGAACCTGGCAGCAAGGGACTGCTGCACATCGTCTAAAAGAGACTTGGAGTCAAATGCAATGAGAAGATCATGAACATAGAGCAAGAAGATGACCTGTGTTGCCTCTTACATGCACCAATAGACTACATGGTTAGCTTCACTACGCACAAAACCAAAGCCAGCCAGATTCTCATCAGTTTTGTGGTGCCATGCTCTTGGTGCTTGCTTCAGGTCGTAGAGGTCCTTCACAAGCTTGCACACCAAATCATCCTTTCCTTCCACCACATACCCCTCTGACTGCTCCATGTACACATCCTCCTTGAGGTCACTTTTCAGAAATGCACACATCACATCCATTTGGTGCACCTCCTAGTCCATAGCAGTAGCAAGAGCAAGATCGCTTGGATGGATAGAAACTTTGCAACAGGTGTAAATGTCTCATTGTAATCCACACCCTCATTTTGTGCATGTTTCTTTGTGACCAGGCATGCTTTGTACCTGAGCACCTTACCATCCGCACCACACTTGTGTTTGAAGATCCACCGGCAACCAACTACCCAGCTGCCACGTGAAGCTTCCTTGAGGGTCCAGGTTCCATTCTTCATGACCGCACCATACTCTTTTTCTGCTACAGCATGCCATATACCTCCCTGGCTCTCTGCATGGCTTGAGTGAATGTGGCTGGGTCATCGATGATGGTGAGGAAGAGGAGCTTGAGGTCAGAGGACTCTACTGGTAGTGGAGCGGTGCAGAGGTTCAGCCGCTCCCCTTGCTGTGTCTACTTCTTGCAAGCCTCTCAGACCGTCCTAGCTTCTCCCCACTGTCCTTGGCATCTTTGTTGAGGCGTGCAGGCTTTTGTGGTAGCTGTTGTGCATAGCTTTGATGCTCCTCCTCATCAAAATTGGTTTTTGACTCCTCCTTCTCAGCTCCCTCCACCTCCTTGCTATTGCCGCTATCACCACCATCTTCCACACCACCCTTGTCTGCTACCGGTTCTTCTCACACCTCTGGTACAAGTACAAGAGCAAGGGGAACTACAGACATATGGCTCCAATTCTAGCACTTCACGTCCTCTTTAAAGACCAAATCATGGCTGTGGATGATCTTACAAGCAAATAGGTTGGAAAGACAGTACCCAATGGTGTCGTAGCCGTGGAAGCTTGCATTCACCAACTTGGCATCCAGCTTCTTACGGCCATCGGCAGGCACGTGCACGAATGCGCCAAACCCAAAAACTTTCATGTTCCTCACTATAGGCTTGCGCCCCGTCCACGCCTCCTCCGATGTCATTAGTGGCACTGCGTGCGTAGGACTCCGGATTTTTCAGGTACACGACGGTGTTGAACGCTTCCACCCAGAATTTTTGCACGAGCCCTGCGTCTTGGAGAATACTACAAATACGCTCCATGAGTGTGCGGTTTGTGTTCTCAGCCCCACTGTTTGGCTACGGTGTTCCAGGTTGGGTGACCTTGTGCATGATCCCACGATGCTTGAGGAAGTTGCGGAAGTTCCTTTGCCGGTGGAATGAGAGTGAGCTTGCTTCCCTTCAATGCAGCTCTCTTAAGTTGATGCACCAGGCTGCTTCAACCCCTCAAGCTCCAGGGCGCAGACAAACTGTTGCATGGAGATGATGGCGCCAAAGCTGAGGTGACCACGCTGGCGGTGCCACATGCCAATATCATGTTGTCCCGCCTCGCCGCCAACGCTGAGTTGGCTTCCTTCTCCGACACCACATAGAGATGGTAAAGACCATTCTCCTTGTCCGCTTTTGCAAGCACAGAGCCTACACGGACAGAGATGGTACAGTCACCATTCTCAAAGTGAACTTGCATGCCTTTGGAGATGAGAGAAGAAACCGAGAGGAGGTTGGCTGCTAGTCCCAAAACATGGAGCACCCCCTTCATACAATGTTCCACTTTCTTACCCTCAATGGAGGCACAGGCTAAAATCTCTTTCTCCCCAACTACCATATCCACATTATTGTCCTCCATGTACACCCGATGAGGCTCAATGGTGGTGAAGACGATGAACCACTTCCGACGACACGTCATGTGCCATGTGAACAAGGTGGCGTTGTCGGAGACGCGCAAGAATCAGATGGTGATCACAAATCAACTCTCCCAATCTGTTGTATTCGTGGATGCGCCGTACTGCTTTCCCACTCCCACTCCAGCCGCAAGATGCACCTTTTTCTTCCACTATTCACGAACCTAATAACCCTAATTCTTGTAGTAGTGGCAGTTCCCCTTCTTTTTCCCTCCTCCGCCATTGCCCCCGGTTGGTGCAGCACCACCCCCATGACCAGAGTTGGTGATGAGAGCAATATCTAGACCGCTTTCGCCCTGCTCTCCCTTGGGCCGCTCTTCTCCAGACAGTAGGCTCTCCTCCATATCCTTTAGGGAGAGCTTGTTACCACGCTGGTCTAGGGAAACAATGAGAGGAATGCAGCTACCAAGGAGGCGAGAGATGATGGTTAGTACAAGCACATGCTCCTTGACAGGGTCCTCAATTGCAAAAAGCTGGTCGTAGAGAGACTTCACCATGTTGATGTATTCAATCATGGATCCGGACTCATCCATCTTCACAGTGTGAAAGGAACAATATAGTTGCATGTTCATGAGAATTGAATTGGATGCATAAGTAGAATCAAGCTTCTCCTAGACCTCCTTTTGCGTAAGCATACCACGGACGAGGAGTTGCTGTCATTCGGTGAGGTAGAGGTTGATGGTGCCGATGGCACGGCCACGCTTCTTGCAGTGGGTACGGGCCTCATCAGGTGAGAGAGAGGACTGAGCTGGTTCCTCCGCACTCACATGGCTCTAGAGTCCCTTCTCCGTCATCATGTTGGTGCTCCAGTTGTAGAAGTTCTTGTCTTTGAACTTGGCTGCCGGCCACCACAGAAGTGGACATTGCCATGGTAGTGCAATAATCCGTCCACTAACGAATCTTTCGCGCAACAAGGTACAAAGAATGCCTTGAGGATAAGACACTATATCATTCTAGCTGTGATACCACTGGTGGAAACTGGGGAAGGCCTCAGGGAGGCGATTAGGCTCACCAAGAGCCACCTAGGCAGGACCAACTACTTGTGAGAGAGAGTTGGAGGTTGCACGGACAGAAACTACGGAAGCAAATGTGGGTTTGTAGAAAATTCAAATGTCTAAATGAATTCTTCACGAGAAAGCAAATGAGCACAGCATTGTAACAATTCCTTTTATGCCTCATTTGCCAAAGGAGCACTGACATACACTCTGTCAAAGTTGATCCTCTAGCACACTCCTAGCTTAGCGAGATGAGCTGCAGTTACATTGTCATGCATGAGAATTATGTGTTCCACAACTTGCACGGCCAATAATCATGGACGGCTTCTTCCTTGAAGTCTCCTAGAGGTTCCCCAGTCGTCATTTCTCCTTGATCGTCGCTCTCAGCCATCCCGGTAAATAACTCTGACAACCTTTTGTGCTGAAAGTGCTCCGGTCGTCAATTGAACCCGACCCATAATTTCCAAACTTTGGAAATCCATATCTCACTCAAACGGACTCCAAATTGAGTTCCATAAAGTGTTCTAAAACCTTTGAAACATTCTCTATGCATTTGTGGTGTTAAATGATTTTTATCTATCAACCCATTTTGTCATTTTTTGACACCCTCATATCGATCAGGCTAGAGGCGCATTCGCAAGCAAGGAAGCTTTAGGCTGTTGTGACCGTGCCAACAGCAGTCATGCGCTACATGGAAATGACCATAACACAGACAATGGATTTAGGAGTGTTTTGGTGTGTTTGAGGGCTATTGTTGTAGAATGAATGATGAACATTTGCAACATTAGATATTGGCAGAAGGCTTTAGAGCACCAAGGGGCTCTATTCCCGCTCATAGGGGCTGGCACATAAGGAAGCATAGGAGGTTGTTCGAAGCATGCGAGCCTTAACCAAGACTTTTCACAATGCCTTGGACTCATTTATCGAGTCTAAGGATTTATTCATTGTCTAACTCCCCTTGTAATACAAGTATTGCCTTGCACACATCCATTTGGTCCTACAAGTTTTATGCAGTGTACCTTGTTGTGAACACCACCATGACATGCACAGGACAAGAACCTAGGTCATTAACGGTGGTCTTGCTGCTAGGAGAGGGTGGTGCAACATCTCAAGGATTATACCACACACCAAGGGTTCAAGTGTAGGAGGTTCATTTCAAGGGCTCGGTGTTTCAATTTCACGTTGAATGCCCATTGGTTCACATTTGGTATCAAAGCACGTGAACGTTTGCTCCATTTGGTGTGAAACACAAGGAAGACAACATCGCTCCCACAATTGCATTTGGTCGTACATCCATTTTTTTCACAACCAAGACCACATTCGTAGCGGCATTGGACCAAAGCTTCCTCGTGGAGGACATTTGGCGTGCTCTTGACAAGCTGAAACAAGAGAACGAGCAAATGTGTGCGGAGGTTGAGGCGAGGTAATACAGCCAAGGGATCAGTGCGGTGCTGGATGGCACATTGATGTTTGCAGTGTCCTTTCGGCGGCCCACGCTAAAGGAGCCAGGGTTCTACAACAACAAGAACAGTGGGTAGGAGTGGCTCTTTACAGTGAATCAGTACTTTATGGCATTGGGCGTTCTCATGGGAGTAGATGCTACAAAAAGAGAGTATGCACCTATGATGCTCCACCAAATGGCGTTGTAGGAATGGTCACCATAGTGCAAGTGAAAGGCCGCTGGGATTTTGGACAGGCTGGGGGTCGGACTGCTGCTTAAGCCATTGCTGAATCTACCACTAGGATGGGAAGTGCAGTTTGGTGCACGGGCATTGACAGAGAAGCCAGGAAAATGGGAGCACTTTGAGACGAAAGGCACATCTTGACCTGCTCAATGGCAGTCGAGTCGTACAAAATAAATCAAGCACTTCAAGCAAGTTGGATTGATCCAAGATTACACAAACTGCTCATGGCTTTGGCAGCACAGTTCGACAACCTCTCAGGTGCAAAGGCATGAAACTGCCACCGTGGAGGCCTGAATCCGAATGTCCTATGTGAACGCACGATACAAAGGGTTGCAGAACTTTGCAAAGCTGGTGTTGGTGGGTCAGCACATTGATGTGGTCAGCTACAATGCGCGTCATGACAGCCACGTAACACAACCACGGGTGGAGCAGCCGGTTCAGGCTATGCCCTTGGTTGCGGACGCAATCCAAAGGCGGACAGCAAGTGGGCGAGCATTAAGGATCAAGAGGTAAGTGCTGGACCTGTGGGGAGTAGGGTCATTTCAAACAGGACTGCCCCAAGCGCAAGGCATTGCAGGGAAACGGGTAACAACAGTAAGGAGGGGACAATAAACCACTACAAGTCTTTTGTCTGCATGAGACAAAACCAGTCCTAAAATGCTTTTGGCAATGAAGGAGCTGCCTCAAGGTTCCAGAATGAAGGCGAGACTCGGCAGATCCTAAGGATCATCCTAAAGCCCATTCTTGAGATTCCAAAGAGGAGTTCCAAGGGTTGGAGGAAGCTTCGCGGTCCGATTAATGGAAGTACGAGCAATAGCTTCTTCCATGACAGGTTGGCAACAAGGTTGGATCTTGCATAGTAGCCGGGAACGTTGGGCCAAGGCACAGCAGGTGCCCAGAGCAGTGGCTTGCAACAGGTCTCTTCTCAAACACATGATCCACATGGGTGAGATGTTGTGTGACACGGACTTGCACACTTGTTCAATGAATGACTTTGACTTCTTGATTTGTTGAGATTGGTTGCACGCTTGGAATCTGAGGTGGATTAGAGGTGCAATTGGGTGGTCGTGAAGGCAGGAAGTAAGAATCTCACATTGATCCTATGACAGGGTGAGGGGAAAGATTCAAATGGGACAGAAGCAAGGAAAAAACTATGCGTTACCTGCTTGCAGCAGCTGAAACAGTGCAAGCACAAGGGTGGCCAGGTCTACCTGTAATAGGTGCACCCATAACAAGCAGCAAAGAAATTCATTCCACCAAATGAAGCAGCAGATCATCACGCAGTGGAAGGGGAGGGAGCTCCAGAGTTATCTCTTAGTGTTGGGGAGGTGCTCAGGGAGTTTGCAAATGTTTTTCCGGAGGAGTTGCCAAAGGGGCTGCCAACGTGAGACAACATCAATTGTAAGATCAAGGTGGTGCAATGGTCTTCACCAATGGTGCTGCCTTACAACCACATGAGCAATGCAAAGCTCGCGGAAATAAATGATTAGTTGGATCAGGGATTCAGCCAGCGGTCGGTGGTTCCATGCGTGACGCCAATGCTGTTTGTCAAAAAGAAGTCAAGAGAGTTGTGAATGTGCATGGAATACATGACAATCAACAACATCACGGTGAAGAATTGCTACTTCTTGCCACAAGCCAAGGAGTTTTATAACCAGTTTTAAGGCACACGTGGTAGACATGAGGGCAGGATAACAAAAAATCCACATTGCGGAGGAGGATGTGGAAAAGAGAGTATTCCGGATGCACTATAGGAACTTTGAGTATCTCGTGGTGCCCTTCGGGCTAACGCATCCTCCTGCCATGTTCATGGCATCGATGAACTGGGTGTTCCACACTTGCATGGACAAGTTCATGGTTTTCTTCTTCTACAACATTTTTTCTACTCGTGGAAGATGAAGAAGCACAAAGAGAACATGCGGACGGTAATGGAAGTGCTAAGAAAGGAGCGGTTCTTCATCAAGTCAGCAAGTGTGAGTTCGCTAAGCAGGAAGTGCAGTTCCTAGGGCACATTATGAGCGAGTGAGGGATCCGCATCAACCAAAAGAAGGTGAAAGAAGTGAAGGAGTGGCCAGAGCTGGTGTGCATGAATGCTTTCTCACAGTTGTTATCACAACTAAACTCAAAGTAGTCCCAACAAGAACGTGCTTTTCCGCAGTAACCTCTTGTGGGACCAAAGTTTCTCAAAAAAACAATACCATAACCACATAGGGAAAGATGTAAGACTCGATCGGCATCCGCAAGAGTGGTGGCAGTAGTCGTAGTAGCAGCAAAACAGTGGCAGCAGTGGCAACAACAGCAGTAGAAGAAATAATAGTAGCAACAGCGGCAGCAGTGGTGCATCGGAAGCAGCGGCAGCAGAAGTAGTGTCATAGTAGCAGCGGTTGCAGTGGCATGATATGTAGTGCCAGCAGTGGGATCAGCAGTAGCTGTAGCAGGAGCAACAGTGGTAGATGCAACTTTAACAAATAGAGCAGTGGCAGCAGCAGTGGTGGTGGCGGTGGCGGCAGTAGCAGAAATTGCAGCATGCACTGACTACATGGCTACCGCAAAGCCTGCTTTGCATGTGATGTTAGGCTTGATGCAGGAGTTCTGTGCAGAATGCAGCAGTGTACGTGGCGGAGGTGACAGTGCTGGTACTGCAGCTGGTCATTTCCTTTGAACTGTGTGCGGCTGCTGGTATAACGGAGGAGAAGAGAAACCCATTGTAGTTGTATGGAGGAGACGATAGGCTTGATTTTGCGTTTTTTTGTGTGTCTCACACACACACACACACACACACACACACACACACACACACACACACACACACACACACACACACACACACACACACACACATACACACACACACACACACACACACACACACAAACACACACACACACACACACACACACACACACACGCGCACCGCAGCATCTATGGCGGTGTCGTTGCTCATGGACGCGAGCGATGAAGACGATGGCAGCGGCGGGGTGACGGCGGCGGCGCCCTTGCTGCCGCCCAGCAGCAGGGGAGAAGAGGGGGCCAGGGAGCCCGACGACATGGACGCCGCGAGCGAGGGAGGTTTGGTGGCGTGTGCGGCGCTGGCGGAAGCGGCGGTAGTGGTACGCGCTCGTTGGACTCTCTCCTGAAGCGCCATCACCAGCACTGCAACACCACGCCCGGTCGAAATGTGCAGTGGAAATGTGCGCAGTCGAAATGTGCGCAGTCGAAATGTGCGCAGTCGAAATGTGCGCAGTCGAAATGTGCGCAGTCGAAATGTGCGCAGTCAAAATGTGCGCAGTCGAAATGTGCGCAGTCGAAACGTGTGCCTCTGCCATGCAACGCACAATCATGATCATGATTATGCGATGCAGAGTCGTGTGCCCATACCATATCATACCATATCATACCATACCATACCATACCATACCATACCATACCATACCATACCATACCATACCATACCATACCATACCATACCATACCATACCATACCATACCATACCATACCATACCA